>VZTO01023126.1:56920-92163 GCA_013400615.1 Syrrhaptes paradoxus | reverse complement strand
CTGATTTCATTGCACAGAGACTAAGCAGAACAAAGCAGTCAGTGGATTGGTATGTAGCATTTTTTCACATGCTTTTCCAAAGTTACCACAAAGTGGTAACTATCTGGATGACTAATGGTTGAAATTTTTAGGTAAATATAGAAGCATTTATTTTTTACATGTCTCATAGTCTTTTGGATTTTTTATTATTATATGTCTAGAGTATGGAGGAAACAATAGTTTGACCCCGATAGGCTGAAACAAGATATAGCAATCCAGCTACTCTCTTGGCTGCATAATAGCCTATTAATCTCTACTATTTACAGATTCATTTATGGGTTTTTTGCATCTAGAGTATTTGTTCCTTACGCTATTTGCCTTTATAAATTGATATACCAACTGTCCTACATCCATCCCTTTTCTTAATTTATAAATTTCATTGCATGTATCCCATACATTACTATTTCATACATAAGTGCCTAGTTTTAAGTGAACGCACTAATATAAGAGCAAAGTTTTATAATAGGGATACAGAATTTTTAGCAAAAGATGGTGAAGTGCCTTTCCTTCCCTCTTTGATAAATTGAATTAATATGACCTAAGAGTGACTCAAAGGTATATGTGAAATACACAGTCTCTTGCTCTTATAGAAATGATGGTAAGCTGACTGCACATTTTCCTGTGAACTTTAAAAGGGTTAATTTTGCCAGCACCTATGAAACAACAGCAATAAACAGTTAAATCCCATCTAAAATATCCTGCAGAGGGCAATAAATGTTGAGGGGCCACAAGAAAGATCTTTGCTTTCACTGTGAATAGTTGAGTTTTACACACGCTCAGAGAATGAGAGAAAGTATATATATACCACATTTTATGCACAGAATTGATGCAGAGCTAGAAAAAACAGGTGTGGGAGCCTATAATGCCTTTTGTCCCATGTTGATGGGATGTTGCCCTTATTTGACCCTAAAATCCAGAACTTCTCTTTATTTTATTTAGACATTTGCACAAGACAAAATGTTGTAAAATTCTACCAAATTTTGTGCGTGCTCTTTATGTGTGTGTGTGTTGACACTTCTGGAAAACCAAATCTTGTTCTATGCTAAATTCTGAATCTGTTGAAGACAATTGAAATGTGCCTTGCTATCTTCAGCGTCATCTCCCATTCCAGCAATCTCTAATTCCACCATATACATATGTGTACGCACACATACATACCATGGCAAGAGAGTGTGGTCTGACTTTGAAATAGAAAACAAAAGTTAGAGTTCCAATCCCATAAAATAAAGACCAAAACTTTGATCATAAATGTAATTAAATGCATTGTATTTAAATGGCTTTATAATTGAATTTTGAGTATACAATTTTTCTTTTGTTTCAGTTGCAAATATTCCTTGCTACTCATAATAACATTTTGTCCCAAGTGTAGTAAAATAGAATTAATAGTTTTTCACACCATTCTTAGTTCAAATTAGATGATACAGAAAAGAAAAATATCAGCAACTGGTTGTTTATTTACTTTGCTTTTGTTGTTATTTTACACTTTCCTTGTTAAGGTCTAAAAAATATAATTTTGAAAGATTGAAAACAAAAAGCAGGGAGAGACAGAAACCGTATAGTATCATTTCTATCAAATTCTCAGATTAAAAAAAAAAAAAGTACTCTCTTTGAACTTTTTAACTTTGTATGAGTTCCCAAGTTCACTTTTTTAAAAATTTTAGTCAAAATTTAATTATTTCTCATTAATCCCTACTGTCCAAGGAAAGCAGACAGCATGATGTAAAAGTATTTCACATTCACATGCATTTTGCACAACACAGAGTTAGTTGGAGGGTCCTTTTCTAAGAGAAGGGGAGCTGAGGAAAGTGAATGAAGAGGACTGAATCAACGTGCACTTCATAAACCTACAGCATTTTCACTATTTTTTGCAATTATTGGGGTGTTTTCTGTTCATTTCACAGACAGAGGTAAAAAAGTGACTAATCCCGTTGAAACCAGGTCTCCTGAGTTCACGGTAAGTGCTTTAAAAGCAAGACTAGTGGACACAGCACTGATTCTCTGCATGTTTCTAGTTTCTCATGTACGTAGCTGCCTTTAATCCAGAACTTTGATCTTACTACCAGTTAACCGTCAGCAAAATGGAGTTTGTGATTGTTACAGCTCAAACTTCATTTGGATACCAGTAGGGTGAAAATTTACCATCATGGGGGAGGTTTTACCAAGCATCACTACCCCAACTGCCACTGAGTCTTCCCTTTAAATCGTGGAGGAATGGCATTTGTTGCCCTTGATACCATGTTACTCGGCTCCTCTCAGTAACTGGTATGGATTCACTCCTACAGAAAAGCTTCTGGTGTCTAAGGTGCCATGGGAAAGGATGAATTATTCTTTGCATCCCTTCCTGTAAAATATATCTCATGTATTTAGAAGACTGAGTATAACCACTGATGAACAAAGTACTATGATAACAACATTGCAATGGTGGTTCGTAGATTTTGGAGAGAGGGGGACCCTAAATTATTTATACAATGAGGTGATATAGCAAGTGAAGGCATATTGTGGAACAAAAACCCCTCACATTTCCAAATTAATTTTATTCATTAACTTAAATTTATATTAAGTAATTTACATATAGTCCTTCTTCACTCTAGCTGTTTCCAGTGTGCAATTATCTTAATTTAACCAGAAATCTCTAGATAGGTCACAGCTCTCAAGTTTAATAAAAAATGAGTGAAACATGCTTAATAGGAATTCATAAATTACCGATGTTCTTTGGAGTAACACATACATTATTTAGTTCTGAGTGATGCTCTACACATTTAACCATATTTAGGCAACTAATTGTACAAAATATAATGTCCCTGTGTGAACATCTTTTAAGATAGAAGACAGCTACTCACTTAACTCACTGGATTGCTCACCAAAGCAAAAAGCCACTCCTGGATATTGATTACTCATATTAACAGTTTTAATGACAGAAGAATATACTGGAAAGTCCCTATTTACTTTTAATGTCCCCTGAACTGCTCTAAACCAAAGTACAGAGTTAAAGAGACAATTTCTATAAAGTGGATTTTAAAGAGTTTTGAAAGAACTAATTTATTTGTTCAGTCACTGGAGATATTCTGTCTTCAACACTTGCAGCCAGTAATTTCAGTAGAAGTTAAAGGTGGCTCCAGTATGAAAAAAAATCCTTTCCCTTTTGTCTGTTTTTGCCTTGTTTTATACTGAGAAGGCTCTAACAACAAACAGCATGTAAACTCGTTAGTGAAGCAACACTAGAGAACTAAATTAGGCAAGGCAAGGAAATATAATATATTCCAGAGTGTATGATCCAGATTAGCTTAAAAGGGATGTTCTTCCTTTAGAATTTTACTTCCTTTCTCCCCAACATGTTACTGTTTTTGACTTTGTTCTGGGCAAAATAATCAAACTGAGATACTGAAAACCTGGAGAAGGGAAACGTTGGTATTCTAGAGGGAGAAAAAGAAAGAGACAAAAAAAAAAAAACCCAACAAAGTTAACAAGAAAAATTCGGAAAGAAGAAAAGGTCTGAATTTTCTCTTGAGTCATTAAGTCAAGTATATTATAAAATATTCAAGCACGATATGTGGCTTCATTACAAATAAGAATTTTTTAAAAAGAAAAATATCCATTGATTACTTCATTCATTCTGCAAAATACATGTGGTTAAAAACATTCTTTCAGGAAAAATAATGGACCAGGTTTTTTGAAACCAAAACAACTAGCTGTTTCAACAACTTGAAGACCTTTTGTAAAATCCCAGTGAACTATGTATAAAAATAGACAGTAATATAGAGGATTCTTTCAGCCAACAAACTCAGTTTTCAAAGCACAACTGAAAATCATCAGAAGTGTCGTACCAATGAAATCATCAGTGTTGTACCACTGAACTTGTATGGATTTTGAAGCTAACTGATTAAAACATTTTGGGGTACATAATTTATTTTTATTATATTTTAACTCTGTATTAAAGGAATTTACTTTCTACTTAAAATATATTCAGAATTCAAATGCTTTATTTCATACTGTGAGAGGAGTTAAGAATTCAGGAAATCTGAAATTACATGTTTTGATTGATCCTGCCAGCTGCCACATAATTCTGAGGCCAAGAGAAAATAACATGTATAAAAGAATTCTCAAAAAACTTAAAAGCTAAAATGGCTTTATTCATTATGAACTTACAATTATTTCTCCTGTTATTAAAACACTGGGACACAGAACAGTTCTCTTAGAAAACACATGAAAGAAGATTCATCTTCTCAGTCGGGAAACTGAAGAAATTGGCTTAGAGGGCATCAGAGAAGGTCATTACTTTAGGTCTAGTAACTACCATCACTACTTCAGGCATAGTGACCAAGAGAAGGTCAGCAGTAGAACTAGAAAACCAGTTCACATAATCACATCCTCAATTTGATGCTGGAAATACAAGTTGATTCTTGTCTCCAATTAATATAGCTTCATTCTTTTCCTTTTCTCAACCTCCTTCTAATCAATCATAAATTGGATTTTTTCTTCCTGGACAAGAGAAACTACTCTGATTTCCTTTTCGAAAATGCATTGTAACTGTTAATAAGAAATGTGGTGATTGAACATTTAGATTTCCTTTCATTTCCTTCTTGACTGAGGAATTTAAGGTGGAATTCATCTTGCTTATCTTTAGGTGTCCGCAACATCGACTTTAACATCTGAACTAACAGCTTAAGGCTGCACCTGCATTAATGCCTTAATTCAAAGCAGTATCGGGTTTTTTTCTCCAGAAAAACCCTAATCAAACACTAATTAACCCTAATCAACCCTAACCCAATGCTAACAAAGCATTGATTTGGTTTGCAGAGCAGGTTTTGCTGTGCCCCATCCTTTTCCAATGAAGCTGAACTGGAGGAGGTGGACACCAAGGTGCCCCACGTGCTGTCAGAGACCAAACACTTTAGGGGGTGACTCCGTTAGTCGACCCAGAGCCATATGTGTGGTGATGTCATCATTTGATCTGAGGACTGAGCATAACCTAGTCCAAAGGAAAATTCTTTAGTGGTCTAGGGAGTGAGTAATCTCTTTAGTCTTCTGAAATCTGCTGAGTGTAACAGGAGCAGCAGACATTGAAAACCAACTGAGAAGGTTCCCCCAGCAGTAAGGTACAGGTTAGTGATATTTCTTTGCTTGTTCTTTACTTTGTACAGCCTGTTTATTTCCATTGCATTGCTTTATTTAAGATTTTGATAAAGTTATGCTCCATAGTATGAATGTGCAATCATGTTTGTAATATCTCTAAATAAAATCCCTATTTCCTCATAAAAATAAACAAGAGTAAAATACTGAAATATACCACTTTGCTTATATTCTGATCAGGCAAACACCTCAAACAAGTTTGAAATACAGAAATTCAGTGGTGGTACCTGTAGGAAACTGGAATATGTTTTGAATCATGTGGAGATACTCATGTGAATGGAAAGCAGGTACCTAAGAATCTACTAATAGATGAGTACTCTTTCTGTTGCTTTATGGTCATACCAAAATGTTTATTTAGATTTTTTAATGTATTTTTTTGCTCTTAATAAAATCCCTGGTGTAAGAGGAACATCAAAAGAGTAGTTTACTAAAAACATCTGGTTTTAGATGTCAAATCTAAAACTTGAGCTATAACCTGCAGCTTCACCTGTGCAGATCTTTTCACTTAGAAGAAGAAATTTTATCCAGATTAGGTTATTTCTATTAATATTGAGGCTCACACAATGTATACTGAAATCAATGGTATCCATGGGTCTGAATCTTGAAAACACTGAGCACGACAGCAGCTGAAGAGACTTGGCACACCTAATGAATCATTCAGCCAACACCAGAAAGGATTATACTTCAATTGCAGTTTTTTGACACATCTCTTTGTGAAATCAGTATGGTATACTGCGTCATCCCTTCTAATTTTTTATCATTACAGAGACTGGGAAAATGGTGCTCTGTTATGATAAGGTCATTTTAGTCCTGGTAAAGAAGAAATCTAGACAGGCTGATGAAGTAAGACTTGATTTCTCTTGTAGTTATGGGTTTAATGCTTATTTATCTGTAAACCTTACACCACAAATAAAGCTAATATTTATCTGTGGTACTGACATTTTTAAGAGGGGTGCCTGAATGTATATGACAATGCTGCCAAGTGAAATGGAAATGAAATAACAGAATTTTTTCCAGAAATTACAATGCATTCTTTTTTCTACTCAGAATGAGGCATGTCTCAGTTACAGAATTTTCACAACATGATACTATGAATGTGTAATAAAAGAAAGCTGAATTAGAAGGAAAATAGTTCTAAACCAAAATTATTTTCTTATCTAATTGCTTCATTATTTTGTTAAAAGTCTACAGAGTAAATATTGTGTCCAGTTCTGGGCCCCTCAGTTCAAGAGGGACAGGGAACTGCTGGAGAGAGTCCAGCGCAGAGCCACAAAGATGATGAAGGGAATGGAGCACCTCCCTTATGAGGAAAGGCTGAGGGAGCTGGGTCTCTTTAGCTTGGAAAAGAGGAGACTGAGGGGTGACCTAATTAATGTTTATAAATATATGAAGGGTGAGTGTCAGGAGGATGGAGCCAGGCTCTTCTCTGTGACATCCTGTGATAGGACAAGGGGCAATGGGTTCAAGCTGGAACACAGGAGGTTCCACTTGAACATGAGAAAAAATTTCTTTACAGTGAGGGTGACAGAGCACTGGAACAGGCTGCCCAGAGAGGTTGTGGAGTCTCCTTCTCTGGAGACATTCAAAACCCGCCTGGATGCGTTCCTGTGCGATCTGATTTAGGTGTTCCTGCTCCGGCAGGGGGATTGGACTGGATGATCTTTCAAGGTCCCTTCCAATCCCTAACATTCTGTGATTCTGTGATTCTGTGTAATTCAGTGTTTAAAAAAGAGGTGGGCTAGCCCTTTTGATCATGTGTCTACAAGAGAGGCCTATTGATTTATGAATTAGGCTGCATGTCAAAACTAATTTAAAGATTTCACTTCCATGTGCTACAAACTAACTTTCTATCCTAGGAAATCCTTTATGCGGATAGAAGTGTATTGTAGAGTAATCAATCAAAAGTTAAAGCATGTATATTCCCTTCCAGTACTCGAAGGGAGCCTATAAACAGGAGGGTGAGCGATGGTTTACAGGGGCTGATGGTGACAGGACAAGGGGGAGTGGTTTTAAACTAAGAGAGGGGACATTTAGGTTGGATATTAGGAGGAAATTTTTCACTCAGAGGGTGGTGAGGCACTGGAATAGGTTTCCCAGAGAAGCTCTGGATGCCCCATCCCTGGAGGCTGGATGGGGCCCTGGGCAGTCTGCTCTAGAGGTTGGCAACCCTGCCCATAGTAAAGGGTCTGAAACGAGATGATCTTTAAGGTCCTTTTCAACTCAGGCCACTCTATGATTCTATTTATAAATCAACATACAAAGAAAGATGTCGAAGCTAGAAACTGACTGTCTGTTGATGCTCTCATTGAGAACTGATGTTTCATACATAAACCCAAGTACTTATTAGGAAAAAAAATCTGTCCTGTAGAGGCATTTGCAGGCAAATCAGCTTCCACATGAGGTATCTAAGTATCAATAGAAAATGCACCAGTAATTCATATAGCACTGGAGGGCTACATGATCCACTAAATACTGTCTAGCCTTATTACTCAATCCTTTCATAGGCTGGTTAAGTTTGGTGTTGAAACATGCCCCTCTGTTCCCTTACTTTTATAAATTCTCACATAGTTTTCTAACTGCCCTTACTAGTAGAAACCTTCTGGGGTTTAACATAAATTCTTAAATACTCATGGCTCGTTTAAACTTCTTGCCCATGTGCCGTTGTTACCACTTTACAGGAGGTCACTCTTCTTCTCCAGTTACTATCTTCCAATTTTTACATACATGGAAAGCAATGGCATCTCCTCTCAGACTTTGGTTTGCGTGGATGAAAAGAAAAAAAAAAACAACAAAACCAAACCATCCTGTCATCTACATTTCACAGGGGAGGCACTCTGTTTCCCAATATTCATGTGATCTCTCCTCTACATCCTTTCCACCTGTAATTGATCCTTCCTGAAAGCGTAGTACCACAATTGTATGCGATGCTCTATAGAAGGTTTAAACAGTGCCTGGCATAACATTAATAACTCCCAGTAATTAAGGAAAATGCTCTTCCCATTTGCCTTTTCCATGCCTTTTCCATGGCTTCATCAAAGTGGTAGATTTTTGCATAATAATCAAGACAGGAGATGGGCAAAGTCCTACAAACACTAACATTGTCAGTGCATCTATTTCAGCTGTTACTGGTGCCAGCAACATGCTATGAAGGGTTATAAAACTTATGTATAAAAGCAATTGTTCCTATGGGTAGACCAGATGGACAAAATCATGACTTTTATTTTTACTTTGGGACCTTAAAGATCATTAAATTCCAACCCCCTGCCATGGGCAGGGACACCTCCCACCAGCCCAGGTTGCTCAAAGCCTCATCCAGCCTGGCCTTGAACCCCTCCAGGGATGGGGCATCCACAGCTTCTCTGGGCAATTTCATACAAGTTTTTATTTTTAAATAAATAATATTAATTTAAAATTTCATGGCAACAGTAGTATAAAGGATAATACCATTTTAGCTTGCTTAGTACATGGCAAAAGGAGTTGAGAATGTCCAGAACCAGGACTGAGAAAATATTTTGAATCAGTATTCTGAAGGTCAGCAGCAAGAACCAAAAAATGGGGAAAATACTGGCAAAATCTGAACTGGAAGAATAATTTTCAATCAGAAATAAGAATAAAATGTGGTTAAGGATAAAAAATAGATTTTCTTTTGGTAGGAAAAAAAAATCCGTCCTTCAGGTACTTTTTGGCACCTAAATAGAGTTAAGTTTAGGCATTCTTTTGTCTACATTTGGGAGTTATCTCAGTCAAAGTGATAGAATGTGTTTTGTGAGTAAACAAACAAAAAAAGAAAATAAAAACTTTATACAACAAACTTCCCCAGGAAAAAATGTCTCTTGGGCATTGTTTACCACATCACAGGAAGCAGACAGAATTTCATGGCCTGATGAGGGACTAAAGAGCATCCTTAAGATTCAGACCTTCAGATCAGAAAGCACAACACCTTCACTTCATCCATAAGTACCAACCAAACTATAGGCAGTACTAATGGATTTGAACATAACACAACTCTGTCAGTTGGAGAAGATGTGCTTTCACATTGTGCTCTGCTGGGCTACATGTGGAGAGTTCATCAACCTGTAAAATACAATGGGTATTAAATTAAAAACGTCAGCTCAGTATTAGTAAAGTTAAATATCTGACACAGAAAAAGTTCATAGATTCACTATATATTGAAATTAATTATATATATCACGGTATTGTAGTTGGTGGTGAAAGTAAAATTGCAAACATTCAAAGTTAGTCAGGTTTTTGGGGTTTTTTTTCCACACTTACGTGTTAGGAGCATGAGCCAAGTGTAATACTTGTCTTGTTCAAAGTTTGCCTATGCCACAAACAAATACTTTTTTTTTTGAGTTTATGTTAGAGGACAAACCCAGGTTTATATTGATCTATACAAGCTATTTATATTTTTTTCAGGCTTTCTGAAAAGGCAAAATGCTTTTTAGCAGAGCACAGTACCAAGGAAAAAATATGAAATAGTTTATTTGTTACAATAAGAATGATCACTGAAGCAGTATCAAACACTTACAATCCCCTTTTCTTTCTAGTGTTTTATCAGATGATTTAAAAATGACTCATGTAATTTAAATTCTCCATAAAAAAGACTTGTGTTGTTCTCTAAAGTTTCTAGCTGCAAGATATGATTGCAACATGATTTGTTACATGAAGCAAAGTAATTGATCAAACCTACAGAGTTCCACAGAGCTATCAGTCACACAAACACCTGAGCAGAAAAAAACCCACAAACTCGTAAAGTTCTAAGTTATGCCTGCACCTTGGTGTGGGATGAGCAAACTGCTGATAAAAACAACTGCAAACCAAAATATCTATTGAAAAATACAAAAACAGGTAAATGAAAAATCATTTTTTCTTCATAACAACTAATATCTCAATATTGCTATCAAGGCAACATGTCAAATATTTGTGAAAAAACCCCTCAGATGTTACTACCAGTGTTGGCAGAGCAATACACATATACGGACAGAGATGTTGTGGTGAATAACACCAACGTGCATACTAGATGGATTTGTACTTTCACATTACCTGGCAAAGGTGCTGTGTTCTGCCTGCTGATGTCACCAGGAGATAGAATACCGCAAGGTTACAGCCTAAATTGATATCTATTTAAAATATATTTTGCATAGCTTCAGAATTCATCCTGATCTTGGCTCTGTGTGTGCAAGTGCCCTCAAACACTGGTAACCAGCAAGATCTCCTTGATTTAGCAGACTTGCAACCTTGTCAAAGTCCTCTTTTGGTTTCCAAGTGCCCTGTCTTTCATTTTCATAATTGGTAGTGCAGACGAGAATAAACACAAAGTCAGGAAATTAATTTAGATATAATGCCTTGATCTGCATTTCTTTAATTCAGGCTGATGCACTCAATTATGGGTCACTTTCAGTGATATTGGACCAGAAGTGTGTAGCTAAGGAAGCCAAAAGCTGAATCTCAGGAAGAAATAGTTTGACCTGCCGAAACAACAGAAACTATTCTGAAGGATTTATATGCAGCTCTAATGTTCAGTCACAGAAATAATAGCATCCCAATTTACAGCAAGAAAGTGAAGTACTTAACAAAATTTGAACATATAATTCTAAGCCTGTATAACAAGTGCTTAATGTTAAACAGAGGATAAAGATCCCTTCTGAATTAGAGCCCTGATGGGGAAGAAAAAGTTTCTTTTCCTTTTATCTTTTATCTCGTGGTCTGGGAAAATTAAGAGTCCAGATGCATATGCCCAGGCAAAGAAACACTTCAGAATACAGAGTCTCTTCCCGAAGAGATGCTTTCGTATTCCCTCCTCTTCTTGAACAAGGATGCTCTGAGCCTGGTCCTTCACCCCATCCCCAAAAGAAAGGGGGTGATCTCACCTGTCTCAACATAGATCATATAACTGGATTTGTCTGAGGACTTTCTCTGTCTTTGTCAGAGTTTACCTATTTTTTTTTTTTTCTGTTCTGCTGGATTATCCTCGTTTCATCTGACGTTGTGCCTGCCGCTCTACATTCCTTGTTCTGCTCTTACAGCACGCTCGTTCTCATTTTACTGTATCCTGTTTGTGCAATTATACCACAAATCTCTGGTTTTTCCCTCTGTGGTTGCACATTCCTTATACAGAGAGAAAAATATCCACGCAGGTAGCTGTGGTAGAAAATGCTTGCCACTGGTCGTGGTCATGCTATTTGTACCCTTAAAATGTCACAAAATGCTTATGCAAGTTGCTGGTTATGCCACATTCATGCTTATGTCTGGGTTCAAGGCACGTAAATATTAATCATATCTTCCTTAATCTCTCTCTCCTTCATAGGTACAACAAGCCTCTGCTTTGGCTACAGGATTTTGCCATTAGATTTATTTTATTTTCACCCTTGATGTTCTCTTTCCTTTTTTTTCTGTTTTGAAAATTCAGTTGAGATTTTTTTAAAAAATATATTTAGTCTTAAAATTTTTAAGATAGGAAAGTGCTTCAGAATACTATTTTAAAATAATAATTTATATACATATTGGATGCACACCAGCTTCCCTATTTTTTTTTTTTCTTCAAAGTAACCGTAAAGTGCCTCTGGTGAGCAATGTATTTTTTTCACTAATGATTATGTAGACAAGAGAGAAAAAAGAGATGAACTTGTGAATAATTTATAAAATAGGTAGGGAAAAGCAGACTGATCCGATAGTTCATTAAATAGTAATAATTCTGTCAGTTTGACATGATAACTTAATTTGGGACAATTGTAAATTTTCTTATTCAAAAAAAGAATAATCATGAACCACACCAGCATAACGAGGCAACCAAATAAATAAAATAAATGCCAAAGGTGACAAGAAACCAGACATAAAATTTTAATATCATAAATATAATTATATACTTGGTAGACTGTAAGCACAGTGAATGAACATGATATGTTTGTTGATAAGGGATGGTTTTCTAGAGCACCATTATAATGGACTTCCCCCTTCATAAGAAAAATGGTTTTATGATTTGTCCTAAGTAAAATGTTATCTAATTAAAAAAAAGAAAAACCACAAACAAAGAAACAGACACAAACCAAAACCACTAGAAAATATTTCACAGTAGAGAATGAGGTTTCTGAATGCAATTTAGAATATGCACATCATAATTTATTTTAAGCAATATGTTTTCTAGATAATTTACTCATATTTTTTATAGATATTCCCAGCTGCATTTCTGTAGTTTCACTTTTATTTCAGTTTCTGAAGATGAAACAAGACCTGTCCATCGTTCTTGGCCCTTCTGTTTGTGAACCTCGCCCTCTGACCCCTCACAAATCCCGTCATACTAAAGCACAGTAAAATCTCTGTTCATGCACTAGGCTTCTTCCAAGATCTGTTTCATCTTGTCTATGTCCCTACACTTCCAGAGCATCTGGAGAAAAAGAAAGCTTTGTGATGAGTGCTAAAGGTCAACAGTTCAAATTATTTCAGATGAAGGTTTTAATGGTAAGAAACAATTTCAAAGGCGAAGTACAAGCAAGACACATTATTTTTTTGAACCATTTGAACAGTTCAAAGCTGTTTAGCTGAGTGTTAAAGAAAACAAAAGAAGTTAGCTTCTTAATATCTGTCAGTTCTCTTATTCTGAGGACTTTATAGCAGCCTCTAAAACGGATCATTATTTGGTAACAGAGAGGTAGAAACATTTTGATCCATTTGAACTGAAACGTTTTTTAGGCGGATTATGATCCCACATATCAAAAATCCTATACTGGTCAGCAAGATCTCAAAGCTGAGACTGGAGTTTGCAGCTTAACAAGATCTAAAGAGCGAAATAAAAATAAAATAAAAAAAGAAAAAGAAAAAAACCCAAACAACTGTTAGCTCTGAAGTTCATGAAAGCACATTAACAGGATGAAATTCAGTTCTCACCCTATCCAACCCCTGGTGATCGTTTTTAGTGCCTGAAATCTGTGACAGATAAGCACTAATTTCTGAAGAGTGTTCATATGGCAACTGCTAAAATGGCAGATCCCTTACTCTTGTGCTTATGCTAATAACATTTAGTGGGGTTAGCAATCACATTGATTTCCCATATGTAATAAGAAGAGTGTGATGCTACGTTCCTAGTTCAAGTTTATTGAGCAGGCAGGATATTAGAAGTCAGAACTGATTAATTCAGGCTATAAACAGTCACTTCTCTTTTTTTTTTTCCCCTTTTTTTTCTTTTTCTTTTTTTTTTTTCTTCACAGGTCTTGTCTCCCAAACATTTCACCACATAACACTGTTAGTCCTTTCATCTCTGACAACACTTGTTTCTTTTACTTCCCTTTGTGGGTTTTCATATTTACGTTAAAGAACACATTAAGTACTCACGGCTTAGTCTTGAGATACATGTCATCGGAGTCAGGTGGAACTCAACGGTTCAATGTTAGTCCCTTAAATGGACCACCAGCCTGGCTGGAGCAGACAGACCTTGTCATATGGTTTCCAGTTCACACCGACAGTGAAAGCCTTCAAATTATAATGTAATTAAAATAATATGGTGAATGTTCTATAGAGTCAGTTGTTTTTTACACTAGAGATAAAGGGGGCATTTGTTCTCTTTTTGTTTGTATCTGTTTTAAGGTCAAGAGCAGCAAGGGAGTAGCCTATAATTTGGGTAAGCCCATTTTGGGTTCCTTGGGGAAAAATTTCTAACTAAGTGGAAAGCACATTTTTAATGATCCCAATCTGAGGAGAAGTATCTTCTAATGTCCTCCTTGCTCAATAAACTTCTACTAGAAATGTAACAATCTATTCTTCTTATTACTTATGGGAAATCAAGGCAATTGCTAACCCCATGATATGCTATTGCCATAGCCACAGGAGGAAGGGATCTGCCTTCATAGCGGTTGCCATATGAGCACTCATTAGAACTACTAATTTGTCACAGAACTGGAGTGGGAATGAACACCTGGAGTGTGATTTGATAATGATAGAGCTCTATTCCAATAATGAGCCTGCTGCCTTAATGTAATTCTTTTTTTCATAACTTTCAGGTGGTTTAAGAAGAAACCATTCTCTGTAGGTGTTGAAAACATATATTTATGTTTTTTTCAATTTTATGTATGTATAGACCTACATATTACATACATGAAAGAAGACATCTTAGTACTTCAGGCTGATAGTGAAACAGAAAGAGCACAAAAAGGCTGTGGGTTTGCTTCTCTGAAAATCCACCCCATGGCAATCATTTTGATGACATTCATAAGAGAAAAATAAAAGTAAAGATGCAGTTGAGCTAAAGATGCTTTAATAAAAAGTCATATCAAAAGAACAGAACATCTTGCCAGACTCCAGAGAAAGGTTGGGGTACAATAAGACATGAAGTTCTGGTCCTCTCCCAGGCCACAAGCTCTCCTTCTGCGTGCACCACGTCTCACACATCACTTTAAACAGTCATAGTGAACATAATAATACTTAAATAAGGATTCTCAGTTTCTGCTTTCCTTCAGCTGCTCCTGAAATATCTTCCTTCCTCGGACCAACTGACAGGTTGTTTAACTCTAGCTGACAGTTGCACTTGAAACACCAGAGGGTTTCATTGTAATCTTGTGCTTCAGATGCCTCTCTGTCCAGTTACGAACAACTTTTTTCTTTAAGACTGTATAGATCCTTCTTTCTCCACCTGTTCTGCCAATCGACATGGTTAGCACAAAGGACGCAGGCACCAAATAAAAAAAAAAGTAAACTTATTTTTACTTGTGTTTAAAGTGATAAAATAATGAGGAAAATAATACAGTGAAAATGAATTAAAGCAAGATAAGATAAAGCAACAAAATAATAAGTGAACTACTATAGCAAGCATAAAATAAGGTAATGAACCTAATCATTAATACATGGAGTGAGCGACAGTGATTAAGAAAGATACATCACTATTTGCCGTACTACTACATTACCATCCAGATCCGCAGACGCTGGGGAGCCCGTTTACAGCGAAGGATTTGAAGAATTCATCCTGGCAATTGGGAAATCTCTATACAGTGCGTCCGCTGTATAGAGGAGGCTTCCAAATTTCCCTGCAAACAGTCCTCACTTTTATACAGTTAAACAAACAACTTTATATCGTAAACTGCAAAAAACATCTGGTGTAGGTATTTTTTCCCTTGTTAACTTTTTCCGGCGCTTGGCCAGAACCTGAAGAAAAGTTCAGAAGAAGTAAAGGTATCTGGTTATCTTTGATTACACATCTCTAAACAAAGCTGTCACCGCCCTGCTACATTCTGTCACATAGAGGTCTGTTTGAAGATTTGAGATAGGTATAGCTCTTTTTGGCAAGTGGGGCTACTGTTACACAACTATTATCTTACAGCAAGCGTTACAGCAAAGCTCTATAAGCGTTACAACAAAAGCTTGTATAAATTGGCACATATTCATAAGGTAATACATTGCATATGTGATCAATATTACACATATTAGGTATATTGTTAGGTTGTGAGGTTCACCTACAAGTCAACTTTGGTTCAGGGCCTCACTGCTTAGGCCCCAGTATTTCACTGCCTTACAGCAAGATGTGTCTCTCTTGGTGTTTTTACATTTTATGTTCTGGTTTCACTGGGAAAATCCACTAGCTGTCACCAAAAATTACTGTAATCCCATTCTTATTCTCTTTTTATGTGACTCCTCACATTCATTTCAGACAACTGAATTTCTTCATGGCAGTCAGTGCCTAAGTAAAAGGATTTTCTCAGGCTACTTCTCCAAGAGGGAGAGGATTTATTCCCCTCTGACTTGAGATCAAGAAATACATCTCGCTTTTCTAAAGGTGTGGTTATAATTTTTAATGAATAAATAGTAGAGGTGATGTGGCAAATGAATGAAGCTTGTAATGCCAAGAGGAAATAAATTTTTTTTTTTAATATTTTAATTTTTTAAAAAATAATTAAAACAAGAATAACAACAAAAAAAAAGGTTGAAGCATTTAATTACACAAAACAAAAGGTACCAATAGTCAGGTGTGGCTGGTGGGGTGCTGTATTGAAGAAACAAAACAGTGGCTACTTATTACATGGTTTACCACGCTAAGAATGTCCTGAGTTGCTTTCTCCACGGCACAAAGGCAAAGGTTCAGATTTTGCAGTTAAATCTCTGGATGATACTGGTGACATTTTCTGTCATCCTCAGATGCTTCCAGTTGTAGTTTGTGATTCTTTGTGTTCAGTATATAGGTCTGTCCAACTCCCCAAAAGCTTTATTCCGTTGTTGTGCCCAGAGATTGCCTTTAAAACCATACGCTTCCTCAAGGCATCCCAGAATGGTAGGATCATTTTTTCTTCCTATTTATCCAGGCTGAATCTTGTACATGTTATGAAGGAGATCATGCCTGTATAAAGATGTTCTTCACTGAGTTCTCTTCATTCTTGAATGCAGGATTTCTAGAAGTTTGAACATTTATGACATCAGTGAATGAACCAGCAGTGACATTAATTTAAAAGCAAAAGCCAATCTATGATATATCATGCCAGTAGGGTCGCTAGGCTTGAGATAAGAAATACACCACTTATACCGGGTTTTTCACCTACAGAGCATTTATCCATCCCAAACTGTAAGGCCATGCACTGAGATGTGTACGGCAACGTCTTAACACACGGTAAGCTGAAAGAAGGGCCACATTATATTTATTTAAAAACAAAAATCAAAACCCAACATAGATTTAATCCAGAGTATTAAGTTTCTAAAATTCTTGCATTGTTTAAAAAGCCTGAGGAAATCTATGAAGCAATATGGGTTTTTTGATTAATCTCTGCTTTCAGAGTTATTTTTTAAGAGAAGAAAAATAAAATAATGAGTTTCCTATCCTAAGGGAAATTCTGTGGGAATAAGTACCATAATTTGGAGAACAGCAGAATCTAGTATCTCAGATGAGTTATGAAGAGCTCGATTTCTGGCTAACAAAATGCGACCAACTCTTCTTATTAAAAAAAAAAAAAAGAATTACCAGCAGAAAAGTTCTAATTTTTACTGCATTCTTAAGTCAGAATTACAGGCAGTCTAAAGATGTTATGCAGCTAAGATTGCTGTGAAGAAGGCAAGACTCTCCTATGAAAAACCGGAAGGGGATTAATGAAAGGAGAAGATTATTAGTCCTGCTAACAGTGCTTGTTTGGGACCACGTTAGAGCAGAAACCGTTAAGAAGGATGTCTCTCCCTTGAAAATCTACTCAAGTTGTCAGGAAATACAAAGTGCCACGGTCTAAGGACCATCTCTGTGATGAAGTAAAGTAAGACAGATGAACTTGAAAGCTTATTGGGTAGAGAAATATGAGTCAGTGCAGTCTCTATAAACATTGCTTGCTGGTTTGGGTTTTTCTTGTTGTTTTATTTTTTAATATGTGAGCTAGAACTATTTATGGGCAAACTCTGACAGTGTCAATAAAAATGGAATAGCATGTGAAATCTATCACATCACCACTGCTAAGGGTGAAGGTAGAAAATAGGTGCACAGAAGGGAATTTTTTGGTTTCAGAACTTCAGCACACAGTGTGTGGGGTTTTGTTTTGGGGGGGAGGGAGGTCCTGTCTCCTGCTCATATCAGAGTTTCCAGCTCTTTTAACGACATTTAACTTTATTAATTCAACTGAGTCTGCAGTCCTGCTGAGACCAAAGTGCTCTTTGATGTAAAATGTGCTGCAATATAGAAATCATTATGGCCTTTAGGAGAAAGGGGATACAAGGATTTGGGACTTACTGTTCTGGACACTCCTACTTCCAATTCCTCATCTCTTTGCAATGTCCTTAGTAACTAGTAAACTTCTCTGTATATTTCTGATGTAGCCTTTCCTGAATTTATAACCCCAAAGAATTCTTCCATCCCTGGAGTAAATCATTAAGGTATTTAAAAGGATGGGTGATAACTGGCCCTTCTCTTATAAAAAATTAAAACCTGAACATTTAGAGTCAGAAAGAAATTGTAAAAAAAATTTATTTTTCACACACCTAATAAATCAAAAGCACTTCATTGTAACAGATGTCAATAACAATCATACTAATTAGACTTCTGTTATAAGTGAATCAATAAATGCATAAGAAATGTTAGATGAACACAGTTAATGAGCTCTTTACAGTCTTTCTAATAAGAGGAACACTAGGAAATTCAGAAGATGTATTCTGATACATTTCTAAGTTAAATTTCTGTGTGTTGATTTGTCTTCAAATAACACAGACCTAATTAGAGGTCTTTAGAGCTTCTCCTCCATAACTAACCAGCATTGACCAGGCTTTGATAGAAGTGATAAAGGGTACATTTAAGTTGCTGTGGATCTCTTCTTGAATCTGTTTCTATCACTTGGAAATAATCTAACAGCTCTTGCTGATGCCAGTGTGGTGGACTGACCTTGGCTGACGACCAGGTGCCCACTAAGCCGCTCCATCACTCCTCCATCAACAGGACAGTGGGGAAAAACACGATGAAAAGCCCATCGGTCAAGATAAGAACAGGGAGATCACTTACCATTTACCATCCTAGGAAAAACAGTCTTGGTTTTGTGAAAATAATTCAATTTATTGCCAATTGTAACCGAGTAGGATAGTGAGAAATAAAACAGAACTGAAACACCTTCCCCCCCATCCCTTTTTCCTAGGCTCACCTTCACTCCTGACTCTTCTATGTCCTCCCCCAGAGTGGGGAATGAGGGGTGTGGTCAGTTCATAACATGCTGCTCCTTCCTCCTCTCACTCTTTCCTTGCTGCACTGGGGGATCACCCGGATGAGATACTGACCTCCACAAACTTCTTCAACACAGGTCCTTCCCATAGACTGCAGTCCTTCAAGAACTGTTCCAGCGTGGGTCCTTTCTATGGAATACAGTCCTTCAGGAATAGACTGCTCCAGTCTGGGTCCCTCATGGGCCACAGTTCCTGACAGAAAACCTGCTCCTGCCCGTGCTCCTCTCCACGGGGCCACAGCTCCTGACAGGAGCCTGTTCTTGTGTGGGCTCTCCATGGGCAGCAGATTGCCTCAGGGCATCTCCACCTCCTCTGGCACGGGGTTCTCCACGGGCTGCAGGTGGATCTCTGCTCCACCATGGTCCTCCACGGCCTTCACCACGGGCTGCAGGTAGATCTCTGCTCCACCATGGTCCTCCACGGCCTTCACCACGGGCTGCAGGTAGATCTCTGCTCCACCATGGTCCACCATGGCCTTCACCACGGGCTGCAGGGGCATCTCTGCTCTGGTGCCTGGAGCACCTCCTCACCCTCCTTCTGCACTCACCTTGCTGTCTGCAGGGCTGTTTCACATTTTCTCCCTTCTCTCTCACAGCTGCTGCAGAGCAGTTTTTACACTTACTTGGATATGTTACCGCCGTGTCACTGATGGGCTCAGCTATAGTAGCAGACACTCTTGTTAAGCAGCGTGGTATTTTTTCCTACTGAATTTCACTCCGTTCCAGTTTTTGAGCTCATCCAGTTCATTCTGTGCATTATCTTAAGATAAGATATACTTAAATGAATTAAATGTATAACATAACTTTGCCAGCAGATCTGCTTTCCATATTGCTTTGTGACCACATCTATCTTTTCCAGAAATAGACAGATTTTTAAAAAGTTCGGAAATTATTACACAAAATAATAGTATTAGCTAGATCTTAATTTGTCTTATACAGTGTTAGCATGTCTAAACTCACCAACAGGATCACGCTGTCTGCTCACAACTCTTATCCTCCTGAAGGTAAGTTTTTGTCTAAAGTGTTTCTATTTCAATTCAACCTTTGAGTATTTAAAATATTTTAAAATGGCTTATTACTTCTACATTTTCTTTCCCTTAAAATTTTCTCTCAGCTTTAACAGCCAGTGTGAATCCTGCTTCCTTCCCCCAACCACAGCAGGACTGAACCACACACGGACAGGTCACCGTGGGAAACCATCTCATGTTGGGCCTGCCTCTTGCTCTGCTTTGCCCATGAGGTGGGCAAATCATCTTGTTTTTCTGCGGCTTAATTGCACCTCTCTATATGATTAAAATAAAGGAGTTGGGAGAGTAAGGAGCTGAAGCCCGTAAATACGTGGTCTCCAAGGACAAAGGTGAATATTTCTAAAGGCATTCTTGATTTCTGGTAAATGGCTACTGAAATCTTGTCTGTGAAACGCAGCAATCCCCAAAGAGTCTGGTCTTCTGGATTAGCACAGTGTAACAGCTTTGGAATTCTCATTCAGTTAAGAGAAATCCATCTCTGAAATGAACCCTAGCACATAATAGGCAACACTAAAACAGCTCACAATTACTGTAATTTAATATTTAACTCACATTCAGCTTACAGAAAAAAATAAATACCTAGCTGCTTGTGCTGTATAC
This sequence comes from Syrrhaptes paradoxus, assembly GCA_013400615.1. Taxonomy (NCBI): domain Eukaryota; kingdom Metazoa; phylum Chordata; class Aves; order Pterocliformes; family Pteroclidae; genus Syrrhaptes; species Syrrhaptes paradoxus. Next base: position 71,708 of record VZTO01023126.1, on the reverse strand, counting down.
TTTTGCACAGCTTCCATTAAAAAATGTACAAACAGCCTTGTTACACAAGACACAAAAACCCTTTCCTAAATATCACATTAAACTCGTTACTAGAATGAAAAAGCTCTGTAATGTGATTGCTCTGTCTTCATAACAAAGGCAAAAACTACCAGTTCCTCAGAGTCCAAAATGACTTGTGATTGGAGTTAGATGAACTGATGCTGATGAATATTCACTTGCGCTGGCTCTGTGTGTGAAAAGGCATGTTAAAATGGATACGTTTCGTCTGCACTGATAACTTCTGTTCCTCAGATGAAACCCTTTCTTCCGTTACATAGTCAGAGATTCATCTGAAGTCAATGACAAGCATACACAAAGCAAGTTGTAGCACATTGTTGGTGACATCCTTCATCTTTTGAAAGCAAAAAGATACTGCCGATGATAATGAAGTTGGTATTTATTGATTTAGCTTGAGTAAATTGAACTGTGCCTTCAGATTGCTCATTGCACAACTATAATACGAGAAGAGCCCTTTGGTTTCCAAAAAGATCAGATTGGAGTAACTGGTTTTGTCTTATTTGTGCATGTGGCATGGATGTACAAACTGCAGTGCTGAAGGGAATTCACAAAAGTGATCCCAGCCTATTTAGATACAGCAGCATTTACCTAGCTGGGGCAATGCAGGAATACCACATTTGTAATACAGCCCAGACAGCCCTGACTGGTTGCGGTGAACTATTTACACTCATAGGGCCCACATACAATATGTGGGTATTAAAGGAACAAATACATCTGGAGAAACTGGAGCACCGCTGAAATAAAAAGTGTGTTGATGTCGCTGAAGACCTTCAGTAACTGTAAGCTTACATTGATCCAGAAAATGAATATATTGATGATGCGCAGTATAGTGGTACAGAAGAAAATACAGCGATGACTAGTTTTGCTCTAAAAGACTTCACCAAGACTGTCAGTTTTGGGACAACATCTGAACAGCATCATAATAATGGGATGGCACTCGTGTTTTCAGAAACAATGCAGTTGGCTGTAGGCCAACAAAAACTTGCTTTTTCCTCACTTGTTGTTTAGAGTTCCACTGACACAGGCTTTTTTAGTATCTGGTCTGGTTACTTCACCACACAGCTTAAATTTTTCATCCCATTTCTCTCTTACCTACTTAGATTGCAAGGACTGCCCAAGAGTTTTTCTCTTGCCCGATGCTTGCAAACAGCACAGCTCAATAACGTCTACTGCTCTTCCCAAAAATTAATATACAGATTGTTCTTTGAGTGAGTATGATTAACAAAAAAAAGCACTAAGTGACATTGAGAGGGACCCGGCAGTCAGGAAAAAGTAACAGGACAAAAAGGTAATTTATTGGAATTTCACACCTGTGAAGGAGGCACAAAGTCCAAAGATTATGCTTTGGCATAATCCATACACACTGTGGGGTGTTTTATTTACCCTTCAGCACTTCTGTGTTCACTTTTATTCAATCCTCTGGTGCACCAATGTGCTGATAGCAAAATGAGACCTGTTATTCAGAGAAGATATTTGATGATGATTACACAACCAGGTCAGGGCCACAGTGCCATGATCTTTCTTGATTTTAAGCAGGATTCTTCCCTATTTGATTTTTGCCTTGGAGTAACGATATAAAAAGATATTTTTAAGAATATGACAAAAGATACAGAATAAAAAATGAAGAACCATCTCTGAGTACTTTAGAAGCTGTATAAATTGTCAATGACTCTATAGCTTTTCAGGCAAAACACGAAAACTTTGAGAGTCTCTGCTTGGTTGAGTTGTGCATGTTTTTAATGTAATGCTAAGCTGCTCCAAAAATATTTTCACAATACAGGATCTTCTAATTCAAAGCAGAATTATTATGCTATGACAATCAAAAAATTAGGTGAGTACAAAATCACACAAAATAAGTGTGTGATTTATAACAGTCTATGATTTCAAGCTGTTGTGACTCCTCTTTCTTGTGACATAATTTATAATAAGCTGAAAATAATAAGTATCAAGCAGACTCAGATGAAAATACAGGCTGAGAGAAAAAAATGTGTCCCAGCATTCAGCACAATTAGGTCTACTATGTTTCACAGAAATGAAACTAATAATAAAATAAGAATGTTATTTTCCATGACAAAATGAACAATCTGTGTATTTTAATAAGCACTAACATAAGGAGTTCAGAAGCAATGAAATCCTTTTCTAGTATTAGGAATATAACAGAATTATATTTACCTCAGGTGTATATCTCTTCCAGTGTAACTATAAAAATAAAGAGAAAAGTAAAGGAAAATTGTTAGGCTTATATATCTACCTCAGAAACCAAAGCCATGGCATATGTATTGTTGAAAAAATTACAAAAACCTTATCAAACAGATGCGACACATGCTGCACATTAAAATACTATGTTGTTTGGATTCTGAATGAAAGGAAGAGATTCATGAGATGTAATTTCATTACACAGGGCAGGTGCCCTCTGTAGGATACTAGCCAGGATAAGCTGGTATTATTGCATTAGAAATCAATGCATCTGTACACCCATTTCTGTTCATCGAAGAACTGCTAAAGTATAGTATTCAAAACCATGTTTTTAAAAATTGCCACTCTTTTTAGGTCAATTTATTCAAGTCAAGTGGAAAAACACTGTTTTCTCATGTCTCCATCCTGCAAGCCTGATACGTGATAGCATGATCTGCCAGACACGTGGTGGTAAGTGTTTTGCACTCCTTACATTTTACAAATCGTTAGGTTTTCTTTTTCTTAACTGGAAAAAAAAAAAAAAAGGGCAATTCTCAATCCATGTGAACTAACTGGAAAGGGAATTTAACCATGTAAGTGTTTCAAGAGAAAAAGACTAATTTTGTTTGGTGCTGGCAGTGCCCTACCTTGGCCGGTGTTCAAATCCTAAACTGTTATATATCAGCATAATGCTACTTATTAAGGGAAGTTTTGACCCTAAATATTTCCATTTTTCAATTTCATCTTTATATAACAAACATTTCACATTGCTTAACAATGTTGGGGTTTGAATTTTCAAAATACTTAGGAGAATACAACTGCAAAATATTTTCACCTTTAAAAATGCCAGATGGATGTCTAATGATTTTCCAGAGAACTCTTTTACTTTTTTATGTTCATTTTGTTCAGTATAAGATTTGCACACATTGATTTCCAGACGAGTTTTGACTTGCTGTTTCTCTGATCCTGTTGATCCTGACAGTTGCACTAAAATGAATTGTATTACCACTTTACACTAAAATGAAGTACAAAAGCTCTCCTTCAGCTCAGTAAGAGAAAAAATGGGTTCTAAAAGTGACCTTTGTTCCACAAAACTCATACACATAGAGAGATATCAGCCATGCTGTCTGCAATTCTATTATGTTTTTGCTTTCTTCCCATAATAAGAAGATATGCGATACGTTAACCTTGAATTTTGACACATTTTTCTCTCATACTCGCATACCTCACAGAAAGTACATAGGTATTTGACCTTATCTTACTCAAGTCTCCATTACTCCATACATAGTCTATGACAACAAGAGTTTTCCATGAGATGGAGCATGCTTTGACTTTTGTTACTGAAATCAGTCTTAGGGCTAAAATATTTCTCTAGAGATGTGTCATGATAAAATCTTGGCAGCTCATTTATTCTCTGTCTACTCCTCTTTCCAAGAGTATCCATGAATGTATTCATAGGTAATATTTTACCCTGAAACTGCTTGAAAAGAATACAGAACAGAGCACTCTGTTTCCATTCTGAAAAATATGCAGCCAAAATGGGCTTAGACATTTGTTCAGGATTTCCAGCAGTTGCACATACTGTTCTCCAATGAGACTCGTATCCACAGTCTTCTCACTGAATGCATTACAGGGGGAAAAAAAAAATCATTAACTACATTTTAATTTGCACCTATCTCAAATGTAGTTGCATTGGGCTAAACTAGCCACCATCATAAATTAAATCTTCTGTCACCGTGTTACAAAGAATGAAAACTTTCTTGGGGAGAGATGTTGATGTTTGTAATTTAGTGTAAAGAAAATGCATGTACAAGTCTGCTCCTTGATCATTTTCTAGAGTGTGTTGCTGAGAGACATCATTTATTTCAGGTACTTTTTCTCATTTCTCCTTCCTTCAGAAGTTCTGTTATATTAGCTTCAGAGGGTTTGCTTACTTAAGGGTCATTCACTGTGAGTACAACTGAATGAATGTTGTGTAATAAAAGATGAGAGTCCCTCTAGACTTCATTTAAAGTTTGCTGCTCAAGAGGCTGGAAACTTGCTATGTCTTTGCTCTTTCCTCAAGTATTCCCAAAAGCTCAAATCACAACGAATCACTTGGGAGCTTGAAATGATATGTCTGTTACCTACAAACCTTGGAGCAGAGAGGAGGGAAATTGAGGTCTTGACCTATAAGTCCAAGTCTGTGTGGAAAAGGCTGCTCACCAAATGCCATCTGTATTAGAATCTCTCCTGCTTATTTCAGTTTGTTGGTAAATTACATGTTCAGTAACTGTTGTCCTTGAAGTCTCTCCAAGACTTACCGAACCTCTGTGTTAACCTTTTGCCAGCCTGAAAATTGACCATTTATTTCTGCTCTTTGTTTTTCACCTCTTTTAGCCAGTTTCTAATCCAAGGCAGAGCTTTACCTTTCACCCCAGGATTACTTAGTTCCCATAATAGCTTTCTGTGAAGGACTTTGCTGAAGTATTTTTGAAAGTCCAGGCAAATTATACCTACCATTTCCCTTCATCCGCTCCCTTCCAGACATTCAAGCAATGGTAGTAGACTGGCAGTGAGGCGTGATGTGCAATGCTGAGTTCTCAGTCAACCCAGCCAATTCATCAGTGATCCTTCATGGGTGGAAAATGGGGAAACATATCACAGGAGAGAGCAGAGCTTAGGGGGGGAAAGACGAAGGAGGAACTAAATTGCATCTGATGAATGACCTTTCCTCCTGCTAAAATAAAAGCTAGTGGTTTGGACCAGATATATCATTTTCTCTGAGAAAAGAAGAAGTTGGGGTTTTTCTTAGAATCCATACATAGCTAAAGGTTGCTTCTGCTTGATTATAGTATCCAGCACAGTGAAGGCACAAGACTAAAAGTGTTAGGAGTCCTCTTGGCAGGATAGTGGAATGTATTGGTGAACAAGGAATGTGATAGTTAGGTTAGATTAGTTAAAGCACGAGTTTAAAACTGATCTTAAAGTTTTCCAGCAGAGAATAAAAAACCAATTTCAAATATTCATCACCAAACCAGTGCTGTAGCAGAGAGAAAGAACAGAAAAAAGATAAAAGGAATGGAATCATTTAGATATCTCATTCTATGTGTTATGAATCTGCCCAAAAAATAACAAGAACAAGGGGTCCTGAAATCTTTTCCTTTTCTGTGATTAGTGGCATGCATTCCTCACCTGCTTCCTGGGGACAAGAACAGAAATCTGGAGTCCTGAATGCCATATTCAGCAAGGAGACTGCACAGCTATGAGCAACTGTCCTGGGAGTACGTGTGCAGTGTACATAGGAATGAGGAACAAAGAAGCACTGAGAGCAATAAAAGGACTTTGTTGTCTCTCACACACCCACCAGGGAAGGTGAAGTGCTTTGTGAGAACTGCCTAAATGCACTGGGAAATTTCAGAATCCATATACAAAGATCTGATCCCGTTTCTTCTTACAGACTGGGTTTGCTCAGTTGATGTTTCCCGAGGCATGTTTCTGCTCAGCTTGGGATGGGATCTTTGCTGAGGTATCACTCAGCAGCCTTCCATCGCTAATGAGGACAGGGTTTGAACTGAGCAATGTCAAGAGATGACATACGCCTGGCAAAATGCAGGCAAAATGCTGTGTGGACCTGGACTGGAAGCAACTACGAGCTGACTTTTTCTGAAACACGTGCCATGGTGCGTCTGTCCTCAGCAGCCAGCGTGACAAGGTGTGCACACACTTGAGTAAAGAGGCCTTGCGTGGGTCATGCATGAGCACAAAGGGGCAAAGTAGGCATCTCTAAGAAATGCAAGAAAGATGTCAATTGCCTGAGCTATTTTTTACAGCCCTCAAATTCAGAAAGATTTTTCTCGATGCTTTTTCCTTTCAAAGGCATTCCATCCAGTCTCCCCGTCTCCCATTTTATAATTGACATGCCTCTTCTCGGGAAAGCAGCATCATAAAATACTACTATTTTTATAGTCTCTATTCACTTCTCTTAAAATTAATCATTATGCTGTACCACATTTTCTACACCTGACAAACTGCAAAGCTTTCAAAAAAGCCATGAAAACATTGGAGGTGGCATATTGTTTGCCCTCTAACTCTGTCGCTTGCAGATTAGCAGTTTGTCAGTAGCAGCACGAATAGGGAGATATCACAGCAAACACTGAGGTTTTCCAACAGTAATGTTCTTGAAAGCTGTATATGCAATATGCTGGCTTCTCTGAGCACCTAAAGCAAAGTGCATGTTTTTCAGCTTGTTGACAGGGATGTGAGAAGTTTTTTATTCTGTCTAGTACATTAATTGCTCCAGCTAACCCATTCTCACATACACTCCTTTTCCTGAACCTCCCAGTCAATCACAGAGAATGGGTAGCAAACACAAAGCCATTTCTCTCTCCTGTCCTGCTTTTCACTATCCTGAAGTAGTCAAAATGTTTTCCACTTCTTCCTCCTGGTCTCCAGGAAGGATGGAGAGCATATTAAGAGAAGCTTTTTGGATAAACTGATGGAAATAGAATAGATTGTGCCCTTGTACCTCCCTTTTCTCATCCCCAAATTAATTTTTTCCCTGTTTTGCTAGGTCTGTACAGAAATTTGGCATTTCTGGTACCAACGCTAAGATAATAACGGCTCTCCCTGGAGTCACAGATGCAGTCCTCTGGGTGCTGTTGGCCTTGCAAGGCTGCTCTTGCCAAAATGCCCTCAGTGCTCCCTTCCAGCTAAGCTATAAAGCCTGGCTGTCTCTCACCTAGCTGTCCTTTATGTGACTGGGAAAACCCAGCCACCTCTCGTAGCTAGATCTCTTGGATGTTTTTGTTGCCTTGTCAGTTCTTTACCATTTTCAACAATTCCCCATGCCCTATCCAGCAGTTTCCCACATCCTGCCTGGTTGGCTCAGCTGTGGGCCAGGACCCAGCAGCTTAGCCATTTACCTTCAGCCCTAAGAGTTTCATGACAGGCCTACAGTATCCCTACAGTATTCCCAGTATCCTTGGCAAATGAGACACCATTGCCATCCTCGACCAGCCCCATTGATGTGGACAGCCCCAAGGACTTGAGCTGAGAACCTTGCATCTCCTAGCCCCCACTAGCCTCCCTGATTTTTCCACATAATCATCTGATACCTTTTCATGTTGGCAATTGTCTTCTTGATTCCTCGAGCTACTCACATTCCCCGTCTCAGCTGTCCGACCTCGCTGCAGTCTCACCTCTCTCCTCCTCCTGCAGACTTTTCGCAGCTCACTCACACAGCTCAGCAACTTTCTCAGCCAAGGTTAAGTACCACGATGTACCAGAGCCATTACAGGGGGCCTTGGCTTTGCGTCCTTGGCTTTGCGTCCCTCCTGCAGGGAGGAAGGTTTTGGCAGGGGTTACCGAGTGAGAGAGTCACAGTTTTCACTTTAGGAAGAGGTATAGTAAGAAAACACCACAGGGAAGGGCGGACAGGAGCCACATTGTTGGAGCAGTCAGGGTGTAAATCAGATCTGTTACTTTGCTATAGCCCAAGGAAATACATCTTAACTGTAATGGCAAATGGCTGAGAAAGTCAAATTATATGCTAAAAGCATGTAAATGTTTACTAGAACATTAAATAGAAATATTTTTCCCCAACTGATATTTTTTAAAAGCAACTTAACTCTAAAATGTCATTACCCAGAGCCAAATTCTTTGCTCATATTATGAACATGCTGATTTTGAAGGTACATAATCCAAAAAAAAAAAAAACCCAAAACCCCAAAAAACATTGTGGTATTACTCTGAATAACTAGAGATAGAAACACAGTGATGAGCTTTATTAGAAGTGTTGGGATGGCAATCTAAGAATTTTGTAAGTAAGAAATAAGTCCTGGTGCTTGAACTGAGAGATCAGAGGTTTGTCATTTCTTTAGGGAAGCCATGTATTTGGTTGCTAATACTAACCCTTAAAGACCAGTGTTAACAAGCTCTAGTGACAATAAACAAAACACTACCTCAGTGACACAACTTTTCTTCAACCCTTTCCTAAATTTTTTTCATTGATGAACCTGAGTTTGCTGTTTTTCTATTTTCTCTATATTAAAACTCCACAGCAAATAATGGAAGTTTTGCAGCAGAAAAATTCCACATTTGTGGAGAACTCTTCGTGTAGTTTTGCAGAGACTGCAAATTGACTGTCTCCAATGACTTGTGGTGTCTCAAAACATTCCAGTTGTAAATAAGAAGGTGGAAAGGAATGCACCGAAGGCCTCACTCTGTGGACTGGCAAAACCCCTGCTGAGTAAGGCCATCAACGAGGGACAGCAAACCCTTGCTGAGCCCAAGGATGGGCTCAGGAAGGCCATCAAGGATGGACATCGAACCCTTGCTGAGTCTAACGATGGACTCAGTCTTTCTCTTACAACAAAGTAGCAAATACGTGCCGAGCAAGGCATTGCCTCTGTCTATAAAAGGTGAACAAGCAAAGAGAAGGTGCTTGCGCCCACCACCTGAGGACTCCGGAGATGCTGACAGACTGATCGAGCAACCTCCCCCCCCCCACCTCCAAGATGTCAACGCTTTTCTCCAAGGATCCAAAGAGTGGTGAAAACTTTTCTCTCTCTTTTCTCTTTTTCCTTTCTTTTTCTCTTCAAGTATCTATCTCTCTGGCACATATGGCAACACCTTCTAAATTTTATGCCAGCTCCTTTTGGGGCTGTTTTAGCAGGTTTTCTGTAGGTTGTTTATTTTGGTATTGAAAAGTGACTGCAAGTGTTGTGAACGGTTGCAGGTTAAGTGATTGCAAGTTTTGTGAGCGGCTGCGGGTTTCTTAGTATTGTTGGAGATGATGCTGTTGCTATCCCATTGCTGTAAGATTCGGTGTTGTCGGCGGTTGGTAGTGTTGTCATGAAGTGTCTTTATCAAGTAATTTACTTTCGTTTATAATTCTGTTAAGTTTAATGCCAGCTCCTTTTGGGGGCTTGTTTTAGTAGGTTTTCATGTAGTGCTTATTTTGGTGGTGCTTATTACTAACCCTAGTGATAACGGTAATTATGCTATTCTTACCCCATTACTGTGAGATTTTGTGTTAGTGGATGGTAACATTAAAGACCAAAACTCTTAAACGGATACTGTAACCAAGATGAAGGCACCGGATTACAAACTGAGTGAGAGTTCAGCAGCAGGCTGCAAAAGAGTAATGAGTTTTTGTTTTATCTGCACATATTGACTCTGAGAATGTTGGAGTGACTGCGTGTGCCCTGGGTGTATTTATCCTTTACAAACAATTAAAAAGCCATTCCCCTGTAGTAATTTTAGTAGTTTAGTCTGTTAACCAATGGACAGGGTTGGGAAACTTTTTTTCTTGTGAGTAAAAATTCTTTCCTTTCTCCCTGCTCCCTGAACTCCTGCTTTGGTGTCAGGGAGTACTTTAGTCCTTGCGGTATGGTACAGGGACAGAAAACTAAGACAAATGTACACCTCTGTGGGCTAGCGAAATTGTAGTGTTAAATAAATTTACAAAGTGGACATGGAAGCTGCTTATTTTTCAATCAGAATTTCAAAGACATCATTGCACTTGCCTCTGTCTCTCTTACAGGGTGGGAAAAAGCAATTGTTAGTGCTTTGAAATTCCACGTGAATTCATTTCAGTTTTGTTTCTATGGCTCTCTGAAAAATAATTCAAAGAGAACAGGGAGAGAAGGTTTTACTTTTATGGTTCTTCTATATATCTAAACTGACGTGAATGGTAAATGGCACAGCTATGTCTAGAATGAAGAGTACAGGAGACAGGGTCATCATAAAGTATTTATAACTGAAAGTTGTATATTTTCCCTGTCAGAGAAGAGTGGATGGGAAAGTAGTAAAGCTGAATTAAGTTAGAAATATGAAATGACAGTTGGTGTTGATTGGTCCTTGATGATGGGTTGCTTTGAATAAATAAAAAGGAAGAACAAACGTGTCTGAGAAGAAAATACCATAGTTCCTTTCTTTCCAGTCACTTTGGTGATTTTTTTTCTGAATTAAAGGTTGCATATTTTGACCTCTGTTTTTCTGGTTCTTCAGATAATCAGCTTCTGAGGTTTAGTTCACATTTGCTAAATAAGTGTTTCAAACTAGATATAAGGTAGAAATATTTTATGATGAGGATGGTGAGGCACTTGGCACAGGTTGCCCAGAGAGGCAGTAGATGCCCCATCCTTGGAAACATTCAAGGTCAGATTGGATGAGGCTTTGAGTGATCTGATCTACTTGAAGATGTTCCTGCTTGTTGCAGGACTAGATGACCTTTAAAGGTTCCTTCCAACCCAAACCATTCTATGATTCTACTGAAACACTAGATGTTGGAAGGGAGAAAAGTGAACACAAATTTTAAATGTTACATGAAATGTCTTTGTGTGTTAAAAAATTAGAGATTAGGTGAAAAATGTTTTAAACACTGGGGCAAACAGTTCTGCAAGATCTTCAAATGTTTTACTATTTCAAGTGTAAGCAACTATAAGTAAATATGCTGCACTAAGCACTAATTCTGCAGTGCATTTCAGCATACTTTATACTGAAATAATTGCAATTACAACATAGGCTACACTATCCTAAAGAATTGGGCCTCAGTTTCTATCTTAACCATTTTTTTAGAGCTGCTGTAGACTTTCTCATTTTTAAGAGGCATTGCCCATTTTTCTTAAGAATGTTTCTTTAGGAAAATATTAACTTTTAGGAAGGATTTTGTAAAATACAAATATAACCAAACTTGTGTTGCTGAAGGGAGTGAAATTCCCCTTCCACACTAGTGACACAGGCCACAAACGTAAAAATGAAGATCTGGAGGATTTGCAGAATCCCTGGATGACTGTAGCTTGCTGTAAAGATCAAGGTGTTCTGGGGACAAGAGGAACACGGATAGCAGAGCATATTTTAGACGTTGCCTGGCAGAAATTAAAATGATTGGCTGTACTTTGTCTTTTCTGGTAGAACTAAAACTTGAACACAACTGGGGAGTAGTGTTAGCTGACTTTTTTAAGTATGGCATGTGTGTATGTATATGCACACGCATGTAGGTCTATGGTCATGGGAAGGAGATTCTTCTGAGACAGACTTTTCCTGATTTCACTCTCTGCCAGCTCTCCCTGAAATTGCAGGGGGCATAGGCACATCAATAAGTTAAAAACAGAATAAGGCATGGATCTGGGACAACACAGAGACTTATCAATTTAATTACTTTGAAAAAAACTTTTTTGAACAACTCTGTTCTCAAGGAAAATATGCTAATAGTTATTTGTTAAGATTCACAACAAAAGCCTTAAGTACTGTATGTCAACTTGTTATTCCAAACTTCCCAGTATAATTCAGGAACTATGAATATCCATATCACAAGTAGACTCCCAGCTATAATTCTATTGGCATCCCAGTTTTGATTAAAAGCCATTATTTAATACAGTTCAGGGGAAATATAGATCATGAAAACTACTTGTAACCTTTGAGCATTCAGTTTGACAGATTCAGCAATAAGTGATACAGTTTCTTCTGAAGGGGATTAGTAGAGGATCTGTCACTGGCAAAATCTTTACACTGTGAATACAGTCTGGTTTTAATTGCTGTTATTTTATTATACTACTAGGGATTAGATAATCTGTTTAGCTGGAAAATGTGTACGCTTTGGGCAAGCTAAGTATTTTCCATTAACAGGAGTAAAACCCTTAATAAGGGCAAAATGACAATGAAATTAATTACATCCTGAGCTTGTCAGGGATGTCTGCTCATATTCCCTAAAATATTCTATATGTATCTTCTGAGTTAATTTACTTTGGAAAAAAATATATTCATTTGACAGAGAAAGAAAGTTTTGTGGCCAAGCAGAGAAAATGCTGAAGGAGAGCACAGAGTTAGGTTTTATTTTTAATCCTGTTGCTGAGCAAATAATTTCATCCTCCTGCACTTTTTGCCTCTTCAGTCACTCATCTATTCAGACTGCAATTTCTTTGGGGCTGGGGATGCCTCCATACCTCTTTGTGCTGTGGAATTCACCCAAGGCTCTGTCCTCACTACTAAATTTTGTCTTGACTCCAATATAAAGGAGAGTTTTTGTGTTACAAAGAATGTTCAGAAGCCTGTTTCTTGAAATTTCCTTTGCCAAAAGTCTCTTTTTCATGAACGCTTTACTAATAATAATAATAAAAAAGTTTCCTTTACTTTGACTTTTATTTATTTTTCTGTCAGAATGATGCTCCAGGAGCTCATTTACTTCCTCTTGTACTCCCGGCAGGGTGCCTGCTCTTTCTTTCAGATGCACAGATCCGTATTCCTCTAGCAATCAGGGGACCAGATCTTACATCTGTCTATTAGTCTTCATGGAAAAGGCTCAGGTAAGATTCATGCACTGTCAGGCAGCCATATATTTTGTGGAGGCTCCTGCTGTTTCAGCTACTGTGTTCTATAAAACACCCTGATTGTTTCTTAGATTTTTTTCTGAACAATGTTATTGACGGCCAGGATTTCACTGAGGAGTTTTGCACAAACTCTCATCATGCATTTTATCACTCTTCGTAAGCATAACTGATGGTGTTCTTGCTGGTGAATAAATGTTACCGGATGACTTATTGTGGTGAAGCTGGAATTTTGCTGTTCATTGCTAGAGATATGGGGACCTAAGCATTTAGTAGTCTTATAGGTAATGGATTATTTGATTCATCAGTCATAGCAGCAGAACCTGAGCCAGTGCTTAACAAACTGTGGAAAAAATTCCCATGGCCTTCAATGATCTATTGTTGGAGCCCTAGGAAGGAAAACATGTTTACAGAAAGTCAAGAAATGATAGGATTATTTTTTAATTGGTTGTGACACTCCAAATGTCAAGTCTCATTACCTGTTTGGTTGGTGTTCAGTCACACATCCTCATATTAATATTAAAAAAAATACATTCAGGATACATTGAGATTAAACTAGATGTATCAGTGCTAATGTGGTTTGAATTTGCGTATTTTCTTTGCTTTATTTAATCAACACTGCAATGAAACCCTAATGGAATTTGTCCTTTAAAAGGGCAAATGGAGACTACCACTCTTAGTGGTAGTACAGAACTAACTATGATTCCAAAAAATAACTTAATTTTTTTCTTGTTTATTACCACTTAATGTTTTAATGAGATATAATTGTATTATTATTAATACAGAAACTATTCATTACAAGTGATAAAAAAATTGGTGTGTTTGCAAATTATTTGTAACTGGCAGCACTCTGTGTTGAAAAAAAAGAACTTATTGCCATTCTTTTAATGTTGATTAATGTTTTCTAATTAAACAGATTTATTAAAAAAATCCCATGAAAAGACAAGAATTCAAGGATATTTTAGAAAAAAAAAATGCATCTGTATTTAAAAGTAGATGTTTCATTACACAGTTCCAAAGACAACATACCTAAAAATTACATGCTCTTAGTGGCTTTAAAAAATACTGTTATTCCATTCGTCAGAGAGGTAGAATTGTATTTGCTTGATAGGGTACAAAATTTATAATAACCTTTCAGAATTAATTCATTTTGCTCTGTAATGATCTTAATTATATTAATGGAATATTGGCTCCAATACATGTACTGTAAACATCTGATAGCCAAGTAAACAACCAACAAACGTAGCTGCAGTAGGACCACTATGTGTCGAACCAGCTATTAGTACTACAGATACCTTCTCCGTTTGGAATATATGGACTCTTAATCGTATGTAGATACTTTCCTGAAAAGACACTACAGTTGCTGTGCTGGAAGAAAGTCCTGGAGACAGAGAAAGGACTGCTGCTTGCTGCAATTTCCTCTCCTCTCCTCTCCTCTCCTCTCCTCTCCTCTCCTCTCCTGGTGCTGGAAAGTGCAAGGTGAAATTTAATCCAACTTGGAAAGCTTCAAGAAGAATCTTGGGTTGAGAGTGTGCCTGGGAATAAGAACCTCCCTACAGAGACACATCGAGCAAATAGGACACTTCTTCATAAACCTTCTGTTTTTCTCTTTTCCTTAGCACCTCTGGCTTTTCTCTGTTTTATAAACATTCTTATTTTTGTTCTGCTGCAATCTGATTTTTTTGCTTCTTTGTCATGAAGGGGGAATTAACCTTAAAGAAAGCTCCAGACAGGCAGAGATACCTTGAAGGTCTGGAAGATGTGGGGGTGTTGTCACAGTTGTGTATTGACTGCATCAAGCAGTTGGATGGGGAGGATAAGAAATTTTTTAAAAATCCTAAAGTAATAATTCTGGAGGGGTTCAAAAGACATGTAGATTTGGTGCTTAAGGACATGGTTTAGTGAGTTAGGTGGTGTTGGGTTGGACTTGATGATCCTTGAGGTCTTTTCCAACCTTAATGATTCTATGATTCTATGATTTCATGAATTCTTAACTTTATTAACACCAGTCACTATCCAAGGACACTAAGTGTGATGCTCTCTCGATGCTCTCTCTAGGCATATCAGGGATAAGAAGGTCATTAGAGACAGTCAACATGGCTTCACCAAGGGGAAGTCATGCTTGACCAACCTGATAGCCTTTTATGAGGACATTTCCAGGTGGATCGATGATGGCAAAGCAGTAGATGTGGTCTATCTTGATTTCAGAAAAGCATTTGACACTGTCTCCCACAGTATCCTTGCGG
>VZTO01023126.1:0-56340 GCA_013400615.1 Syrrhaptes paradoxus | reverse complement strand
AACATGAGAAAAAACTTCTTTCCAGTGAGGGTGACAGAGCACTGGAACAGGCTGCCCAGAGAGGTGGTGGAGTCTCCTTCTCTGGAGACATTCAAAGCCCGCCTGGATGCGTTCCTGTGTGATCTGATCTGGGTGTTCCTGCTCCGGCAGGGGGATTGGACTAGATGATCTTTCGAGGTCCCTTCCAATCCCTAACATTCTGTGATTCTGTGAACAGACTCAGACTGCAGAGCCAGCTCCAAGGGCCAGCGATGTTACTTCATCTGGACAAACTTCAAATTTACTTAGCTCAACTGGGTATCTACCAGTCCCTACATATACGAATCGTGACAGTAAATGAAGCAAAGTACCATTTTGATTATTCACTAACCAGCCACGCTATTTCATACATGCATCCTTTATTGACTTATATGGCACCTTGAGGAAGCTAAACTTCCTATCATCTTATTGTGGAGCAAGAGGGATGAGTCACCTTATCTCACAGAGATACCACTGGGCAACATAAAAACCTATATTGGATACACAATACATGGCTATTGACATTGCCTACAGCAGTCACCACTGGGAAAAGTAATTTCATTAATGACCTTCCTGTAAAAAAAAAAAAAAGATAATCTTCCTTGGTTTTGCTGAGAATAAATACTAATAAACTTCGGTTGAGGGGATCCTCCTGACCCAGTTCTTTGCCATTAATTTAGTCGCTGCATGTGTGTGTTTTTTTATAGTATTTATCACTTAAGTGCTATTACCAGCTTTATGGCAAAAATCATTACATTCTTATTTCTTAGTAATTTAGTTTTCCTATTACATCAACACTTACACTGGGATTTTTTCATTGTATAACCTACTGCATAAGTATCCTCAGCAGTCAGACTTCGCATGCTAATGAGTCACCACATTCTACTTCCCCAGAATTGTTTTATTCATTCATTGGATTCATGGAAAATTCTGTTTAAAGGATAGTAATTTGAAAAGTGAGGCTGTCCGTAAAAGTAATTTGTGCCTTTGGGCATTTTTTTTCTGATGTAAATTCCTATAGCCATATAATTAATCCTTTTCTCTGACACAGTGTATAACATACTATACAAGATATTTAGTTCTAATGTCTGGAGACTAAAAGATCTCTCCCTGTTGTTTGTTTTCCAATAAAAGTTGTATGTTTTCTTACATTATTATGTTTGAAGTATTGAAATAATGCACTGTGGAAAAAAAAAAGAAAGAAGGAAAAGTGTATCTTCACTTTGTGTTACTATTGCAAGGACCATGGGGTAACTTGCATTACTAGCTCATTTTATCTCAGGCTTAAACATACCTTCTAGACTGTCAGCAGGAACTCTTCCTAGCTTCAAACTTATGTTGTAGAACATTTTGTTGCAATAATTTTTTATTTGATTAGAATAAATATACAATAGAGGTTATAATAACTTTATTTCTGTGTCACAAGTGTTACTAGAGTCATAAAAGGACATGCAAAAAAACTGACAGTGGCCATTAGTACTGAGTGAAAATCTTGTTTTCATTATTTTAATTATTAAAGCTAAAAAGGTTAGACATTTTTATATCACCTGAAAACAAGTTGCTTAAATGTCTGAAGGAGAAATTAATGCAGATACAAATTAATTTGACTGTTGCACTGGAAGAAGCAAAGTTACGTACTCAAAAGTTTTTTTCAATTTTATGGTTTTCAGGAACTTCTTCTAGGCAAGTAAGCATATGCAAAAGATGTGCAGAGGTTTGGTTCTGCAGAAAATTACATTTAAAAAGTTATTCTTTTTATTGTTCCCATTTGTCTTTTCATAAGAAACAAAAAAGAAGAATATTAAGTAGAACAATTCAAACTTTCTATTAAATAGCAATAAGAATGAAGAGAGACACAGAAATACAATTTTTCCTCATATTTTTGTCTTCAAAATTATTTTAAAACCTCCCATTTTTCATTTATATTTTTTCTTTTTTTTTTTTTAATTATATTTTACAGAGAATAGTATCTTTGATGACTGGTTTTTGCCCTGCACCCAAGCTACGCTGTTTTTTTTTTCTTCCCCAGGCTTGTAACTTACAGTTCAACCCTTACCTGGTGTTAGAATGCACAACATAGCATGGATTGTTTGTAAGAGATATATACTTAAAGATTCTGTCTGAAAACAAAAAAATAACTAAGAGGGAAATGTCTATATTGTTGTACCTCATTGGTAAGCTACTATTTCAGTTCAGTGAAATTGAAAATAGGCAAAATATGATATTTCATTTCAGTCTAAAAAATAAGTATTTCATCCTGATTTTTCTGATGGAAACTCATAACCCGTTGTCAAAAAAGCCATAAACTGACCCAAATCAGGAAAATCCTTCCAACACATTTCTAATCAGATAATGTTTAAGCATGTACTTGTTATTAAAGCACAGGATTAGCACTGTTAATTCTTCATGTGGTAGGACTTTTCATAATCTTCTTTCAGTATAAGGCTGTAATGAAGGTTTTGAAACTTTGCCCTCTGGGTTTTGCCGGGTCCTCATATCTCACCGTAATGCAACAGCTGCAGTCTCACGAGAGTGGAGGATTTTCATTCCCTTGGGCACTGCAGTCAAGGGAACAGGTCCTATTCCATGTTAATAGCTGCTCAGTGTATGCTGCAGAAATTTATAGTAAGGAAGAGATGCAGAGTCCATCTGAATATGCCTGTCAGTAGTGGCACACCTCATGGTAGTTTTAATTTGATGCTAAAGCTACCATGACACGAATGACCCCAAAGGTATTCCTGCAAGTAGCCCATCAAGTTGGCAAAGAAAAGTTATCTTCCCTAGTTCATTCAGTGGGTAACAGTTTCTCGAGTTTGTCTCATGGATTTTCTGGCTGAAAAGCAATGCGAGCGATTCCCAGAGGAACCCGATGCCATTGCTAATGCGAGACCTTGAGGTCTAAAATTGTTTAAAATCTAAATTTGTTTACAGTTACAGGGGAAAAGGCTGTTTGGCACAACAAGCCTGCACTTTAAGGTTTATTAATCTCAGCCTCCTCCCTACTTCTTCCTTGCATCCTTCAATTAATTCCCTGTACAAATAACCAGCTGTCTTGAACTCATTTATTATATTTGCTTTAATGGCTTTATGGAATCACTTTGCATGTATTAACTGAAGGAGTAAGTGTGAACACTTTAAGAATGGCATGCTGTTTTGGCCACAGAAAGCTGTTATTTTAATGGAAGTCTTGCGGTTATAGCCACATGAATCACTGTCACGGTGCAGGGGTTAAAATGATACCTCTTAAACAAACAGATGTATCTCTATCTCCTGGCTGTAGGATAGATTTACTATTTTTAAACTTTTTTTTTTTTTTAATACAAGGATTGCGCTTCATCCCAGTTAAAATTATCTCCATCTACCACATGAGAACCCTTAGTTACAAGCTTATTAATTGATTATCTCACTAATTAGAGTATGATTGCTGTTGTACGGCTTCAAATTAATTTTAAACTACTTGAATTAAAAAAAAAATACACACAGATTGCATCTACTGCAATTTTGAATACAAATATAATAGCAGGAGATATGAATTACAATTACCAGTTTAATTAGCCTTTCAGAACAGAAATTAATGTCGATATAACATGTTATGCATCAAAATGTTCATGTTTGGTGTTTTGGTAAACGTGTGAATCGTTCAGGATAATTGGCACTCTGTGAAGAAGACGGTTGCGGCAAAGTTGGCTTGTCTCCATACCAGCGTGCTGTCGGTTGTTCACTTGTTTGCTTCACTGCACTGAGCTAAATGCCCATGTGTGCAGAATCTTAAAATGTACTTACTAATTATTATTTCATTTGGCCTTAGGAGCAAACTGCAGCTTTCTTATTAGAATGCATTCTCTAAAGAAAATATTCACAGTAATCTGACTGTACTAGGGCTGCTCCCCAAAGAAATAAAAAAATAAAAATTTACTTGAGAACTGAGCTACATGCTTATTTAAATTTTAGAAGAGCACTTTCTCACAAGCAAACGTATCCTCATTGGGATGAGCTGTGACATTACAGGATCTTGGATGCTGAACTTTGCTGGCAGATGTATATTCAGAAAAAAATTCCAAGTACCTAAAATAAATGAATTGCTAATTCAGTAGGTGGCAGAGCTTCCTCTAAACGATCATCCTGGAGGTTGGAGGAAGGACTTGCTGTTACATCTCAGAGTTTACAAACTCTGGGTTGCTTAAATCTGGCATTGTTCAGCATCTTCAGAAATACAGAGAGTTTTGGCGAATAAAACATTTTCTGATATTTGAGTTGATGATTCCCATTCTGGATTTTGGGGTGGGGAGTGATGTGTGAATATTTATCAGCCAGCTTCTCGAGAAGATGAGTTAGCAAGGAGAGGCACAGTAGTCAATGGTGCAAAACCGTGCTATGCATCATGAGTTTCATTCTGTTGCATAATATTTGTTAATTTTTTTAAATAAGCATGTATTGAGATACATGAAATGCTGATGCCTGTGTCGGGAGGGAGATGCCGTAATGATGAAGGTGCCGGTGCAACGCCTGTGCTGGGCAAGCATGCAAGCAGCCTCATTTCTGTGAGCCATTGGGGAAAAGTCTGGGGGACAAACGGTCCAGAGGGCAGCTGCAACACACTGCAGCCAAGCTGCAGGCATGACGGAGCCAGGATTGTCTTGGGGTGACTTTGGTTTCTAACAAGATCCCAAACCGCTGGTGATCCTTTATCAGAGACTGCCATCCCTACGTCTCAGCTCTCTAATAAGACATTTTTCTTTCCATGGTTATTCCCTGTTCTCTCTATTAGGGTGACAAAGTCTGAGACACCAGACTGGTGACTGTAACGAGGTTTTGTTTCTGCTACAACTTTGTGAAGGGTACCGTAACACAAATATACCAGTATTTCTAAAGCTGCTACTTTTTTTTAGATATTCCAGATTTCAGTTTCTTGCAAAATTAAAAATATACGAGGGCCATAAAAAAAACCTGAAAAATATGTATCTAGTTGTAGCATACCTATATGCAGTTTTAGGAAGGTTTTAATTTACAATTTCTGTAAGGTGTTTATTAGGCTATTAGTAATATTTTAGTTTTTGCTATGCCAAGGCTATCAGTTTAGTTCTTTTCAGATTAAACCTGTGTAAATACAGAAGTTATTATCGGTAACCCAATGAAACACCTTAGTGAGTATCTTCAGAAAAGAAAGTGGGTCAGTGTTCAGACAGTCATTAATCTAATGAAGCATATGATAATTGCAAACAGTCAAAGTGTGAGTCTATAGCTATTCCCTTTAATACTAAAAATCCCAAGATACTGAACCATCAGATATATAATTCTATAACTGAATGCTTATGTAAGTTCAATAGCCTATTTTGTAAATCTTCTGGTCTCCAAAGGATACAGATTGATGATATTTGGTACTAAGTTCTCATATCAGCAGTTACAAGGCATTTCTTAAATCTTTCTTGCCACTTTCTGCCTAGTCAATTGGAAAAATCTGTCCTGAGAGTAATTGAAAATTGCCCCAGATTGTCACTGAGTGATTTGCAGAAATACCATTTGATTATAGTCCCAGTCAGTTTTATATTTTACTGGCCATCATACAGCACTGAGAAAAAATAGATAATTTGTCAGCTGTGGACAACCAGATAATTGGTGTAGTTTATTCAAAAAAATTATGTCTATTTCTGTAGGCGATCTTCTGCAAGGTTAAAAAAAATCAATACCATAAATCATGTTTCAATGGAAATATGATGGTCTTACAAGGTCTGCTAAACTATATCCAAATGTTTATTTTGCTTCAGCGGTGTAACTTTTCTGAGGGAGTTAAAAACAGCAGCCAACTGGCACTGCTACCTCTCTGTGTGCTCTCCCCTCCCATCTTCTAAAAATAATTATTTTATATAAATATGTATGTGAAAGATAAACACTATTTTAAGAGAACTAACCTTGAAAATGTTGTCTACATAGTCTCAAATGTCCTCCTGTTTGTATATGTAGTTCATATGTCCTGTTCATTCTGATGAACCCAACAACACCTTTGTTCTGGGTTTTGTAGGTGGCACACCATCACTAAGACAGGCTTGTTTTGGGATGCTGTAGTAGATATTGGACAATTTTATTTACATAGTTCTCTCTACCAGTGACAAACTTCAACTCAGAGAATAGCCCAATTGGTCTGAGGTTCTTAAAGGCAAATACACACTAAAGAAACTTGTCAATGTGGAGACCTGTTAAAATCAGTGTCTCCTGATTCCTCTGAATCCAAATCTCCTGGGTGTCAATACATTTCAAGTACCCAGCATCAAGAAAAGAGGTTTTAATTCCAAGTATCAGATTTGCCCAATAGCTGACACTTGTGAAATTATTTTCTAGATGTTCTGTAATCACCCAACATGAGCATATATGTTGAAAAATATTATTTCAAAAAAAGAATAATGAAACCTGATGGAAAAAAAAATTTCTAAAGTCAGGTTCTCAGACAGTCAAAACCATTATTGAGGACAGAAGCCTAAAACTGCTCAGTAGTCAGATCTGTCTTACATGTGCAGGAGGAAAATGTCTCCAGAAAAGATATCTCACCACAACATGAAAACATCTTTCAGATGAAGAAACAGCGAAACAATGAAGCAGAGGTCTTGCGGGTCCAGTATCAGGCAAGCCAGCTGCTTCAAAGTGACAAATGCTGTTAGATATTAATGACATTGTTAAAATGAAATAGGGAAACGTTAATATTTCTCTTTTAGTATTCCAGCAAGAAACTTTAAGGCAAGATTTGGGATATAAAATGCTTGTAGAAAGACAGATAGTTTACTCTTAAAAGAAATAAGTCCTACACCACTTCTAGTCCTTTCTTTCAGCATCCAGCAGTCTCCAGATGCTAGGACTGAAAATCTGCCCTAGGATTTTGTAGACTGGCTTTGGTTTTGTTTGTCACTGGAACATACACAGAAAGCCTGTTCTTGTCTGCACAAATTATTGTAACTTCTGTTTATGAACTATTCTGAAAGCTGGTTTGTCCTGCCACGTATAAGTAGACAAATTACCAGATAAAGATGTGCACCTTCAGAAAAGTTCTGGTCTAATTATAAATTTATAAATTTATTTTATAATAGAAGAGCTACTTATAAGCAAGGTTAATTCTATTAGTATTAAATACATTACTGTGAATTGGTCTTCTTGCTTTATTTAGTATCATAATGTATTGATGGAACTGGATGACAATAAGGGGAATAAGGGGTTGCCTAGAGATGCCACATCCCTGGAGGGGTTCAAGGCCAGGCTAGATGAGGCTTTGAGCAACCTGGGCTGGTGGGAGGTGTCCCTGTCCATGGAAGAGGGTTGGAACTCGATGACCTTTAAGGTCCTTTCCAACCCAAACCATTCTGTGATTTTATGATTCTATGAATGTCCTGAAGCTTTTCATTTTTAAGTTTTGTGGTGAAAATCTCTCAAAATAAATGTAAATAACAGCTGCAAAACAAATGTAGTTTTGTTATTTGATACAACACATGGAGTCTGGAAAGTAATAATGAACAAATTAAACTCTGAGGCAATAGTCATAAGTAAACCCACCATTTAGATCTTATAAAAGAAAGCAATTGTCTGTGTTTTTTTTTAAGGAGAAACTGCTTATATCTGAAGGAATGACAAGTGATTGAATAACTTAACTTAAATGCGGGTTTTTTTATTATTGGTTAAAATCTTTAAAAAACTTCAAACTGGAGAATATTTTTAACAATAGGAGAAACACCAAATTTTGAACTTCCAATCTAGAAGAATGATCCAGTTGTTGACCCTGAACAAGTAATTGCAGGTGTTGCCACCCACTTCTCAAACTTCAAATACCCAACTCATAAATGTGAGACCATTTATTTCTTACTGGCACTTTCTCCAAAGATAGACGCGGTAAGTACAAAAATGGAAGAAGTGCGCAGAGCTGGCATTGGATACCATGTCTTCCACCTGCAGAACTTCTTGTTATAACCCTGACAAATATATATGATAACCCTGACAGGTATATTGTGAAATTATTGACTTATTTATGTCTTCAGCCTGTTTCTGCTTTTTTTCCTCCCGATAGTCTAACTGTCCCAGGTCATGTAAAACTTGGGGGTGCCTTCAAGAGCTTGTCCTTGCTGTCCTTGGATGATAAGCATTGGGGAACTAGACAGGGGCAGTCCAGTTCCTAACTTTTCCTCATATAATGTGTATATTATGACTTTCAATGTCCGTGAGGTAATACCATAGACCTGACCAAACATTGTCCATCATTTTTCACGAAGGGAAGGACATAGGCAAAAGGTCTTCTATTAAATTGAAAAAAAAACTTTTAATGAGCTGTTTTCTGTGGCATGTGACGATGCAGTTAGCAAAGTTCCTATGCAAGAGCCATCCTCTAAAGACACATCTTGTTTCACCTGTGTGAAATTTAATTAGTAGGTGTCATCAGTAATCATGGAGTGAAGTGGCTCTTGATTACGTTTAGCTTGTGCACTCCAAAAGCAGGAAATATATTCTGTCTGCAACCTAGACCTTTGCAAAGACATACTCCAGTGCCTATTTCCTGACAATGACAAAATATTGTAAGTTGTTTATGAGATTTGTGCTTCTCTTTTTTTTTTTTTTCCCCCATCTGCAAACAGCAAGAAGATGCTCGTAGAAAAAAACAAAAGCCCAATATGAAAAAAATTATGAGGATTCCCATGAGAGTGGTGGGTAGTTGAGAGAAGGAAGGTTGGCTTAGGCTTTGCGGTAGGGAAGTCAGACTTCCCTAGGGATATGACACACGCTTTTAGCCAGTTAAGGCTGTTTTGGAAAAAGCTGTCATGGCAATGAGAATATTGGAAAAAGTAGGAGAAAAATAATTAGGCCTTGGTCACTAGAGGTGGGGTTTCACTGACAGTCTCTTTGAGCATAATGAGTTGCCACTGAGGAGCTGCAGGAATCCACATTTTGGGGAAATCCACAGGAATGGAACTTGGAGAGTAGACGATGCTACAGCAACTGAGAAGAAAGCCTGGACTAACATGAAAAAAAACCCAAACAAAACTTGTAGAAGTTTTGTTTAAGCTTTGGTGAAAGTCTGATGTTTAAGGAAGCACAGAGTTGTCTGTTATTGAACAGACAAGTTCAGGTAGGTCTATGGGATCACAGAATAAAAAATTGCCTTAAAAACCTTTAAAAATACATGCATGTACTTTTTGCCATATGAATGAAGAAACAGCCAAAGAGACTTTCCTGTCATCTTCTGGCTCTGAAGCACAATGTCCTTGTAAACAGGACAAACAAAAATTGAATAAGAGATTGAGNAAAATACATGCATGTACTTTTTGCCATATGAATGAAGAAACAGCCAAAGAGACTTTCCTGTCATCTTCTGACTCTGAAGCACAATGTCCTTGTAAACAGGACAAACAAAAATTTAATAAGAGATTGAGAAATTAATAAAAACAGGAAAAAAAGTAATAATGGTTGCATGGGAAAGAGTTCAGAAGCATGTATTTCTCTTTCTCAAATTGTATCAGTTTTCTTTGATCTATTTCTCAGCAAATACTCTACTCTTGAATAGTTTTGCTGGAGGAGATTGCTAAACTGCAGGAGGTATTTCGTAAATAAAACCCTGTTAAATACACATTAATATGAGCCAGCAACCAGGAGCTGAAAGAATAGGTTCGTTTCTTTTTTGTTATGATGTGTCAGACCTCGTAATACCTCAATAACTTTGAATAATATTCTAAGCTGACAGGGTAAGTAAACAATATGAGAATTAGACCTATAAAGTCTAAACAAAAGCTCAACATTTCCAGCAGCTGATGTACAACAGCCTCCGCTGCTTTTTCCTTTTCTCTCACAGTTACTGTTATAATTTGCTGGCAAGGACCGAGGTAAGTAGACTGCAGCCAGCATCCTCCCTGTAGGCATTAAGCAGTTTACCTGAATGATGCACATCGCTTCTGCCAGCTTAAGGCCTTAAACCTCAAAATCTTTTTCCTCCATGTTTGGTTGCTTGCACAAAAGCGTAATCAGCTCACAGCTGCACAGGAAGGCTGGGCTGCCCCACAGCTCTGGCCAGAAAATCACAGCTGTGTGAAGTGGCACCTATCATCAACAATTAGGTAAGGGGATGGTGGTTTTTAAAGCCTTTGTTCTCTCAAAAGCGCAGCCACCAGGAAATAATGCAATGCCTTCCTACCAAAGAAAAAGGTGTCTGGGAACCTGATGGAGCAGATGAGTTGGTTTAGTAATGGGCTGCGGGAACATTCGCCTCTCCAGCACCGGTACCTGTCGTAAAGCTGTAAGAATTAAAAACCTTTCTGATAGCCTGTTAGAGATGTGCGAGGGTGTGTGCTCCAGCTGCCACTGAGAAGAAATCCACTCCCAAAACCCTCCCTAGGACAGAGAAGAAACAAGGGAGAAGCTAAGCTGTTCTCATGACCTTTCCAACCCAAAGGCTGGGCCAAATAGAGATGCTGTGGGGGAATAAATATCTTTGTAGCTCCAAATCTGTACATGAACAGAAGATATTTATTTTAAAAATTATTATTGACAACTTTTGATTAGTGTTTTTACACTTTCAAAACACTCTTCACCTAGGCTACCAGTTCAGCAAGTTCATCAACATTAGATTCAAGTTAACAGTGAGAAGGATGCACATCACTGACTGGATGTTAACTGCAAATATTCCATACTAGGATGGCATCACACCATCAGATGTAGACTTAGAAAGTCCCATGCTAGAGTTCAGGTCTGAAGGGACAGATCTGGAGGGAGGAGTCCTGGTCACTCTGGTGAGGTTCTCTGGCCGTGAAGGCAGGACTAAGTCACGGACGTGGAGCACAGTCAGATCGACTGCAGACAAATAGTCACAGCAGTGCCAGAGAGCTAACATACACTTGAAAATATCAGCTGTCATGTAAATACTGATGGATATTTTCTAGACATATGTATTCTGTTCAGTTGGAGGATTTCATTTGTAAAACTGTATTTCAGTGAAGAAATAAATGAAATGAACCATCAGTTCAGAAAAGTAAAGTTTCCATATTAATATATATGAGTATACTTTTGATAGCTAATATCATATTTCAGAACAACCAACCACTAGAAATGGCAACCATTAACGGAAAAAAAAACAAAACTGTGGAGAAGTAGGAAGCTGAAAGCAGTGTGTAGGTGATTAGTGGGAGACCTCTTATGCATGTACATTTTTCTCGGAATATACAGTTATGACCAACATTTGGTTGTATCTTCAGTAGTGTTATAGATTACACCAATCTGACACAACATTAAGTACATGCTTCATGTAAAGTGTGGAGGTAGTCCTGCTGCAGAAGAAAGGTTTTATTCAACTGGAAGCTACACACACCTGAAAACATATCTTCTAAGTATGGAAATGTCTAACTGTTTTCAAGCATGAGTTGTTTTTTAAATTAAATTCAGTGTTGCTGTTTCTACTGAGTGGTGTACAACTATCACAAATTATTAGAAGTATAAAAAATTATTATGAATTTTGAAAACTCAAATGTACAAGGTGAATTTCTAGACCCAGGGAAGGGAATGCAAGGTTCTTCACCTGGAGGAACCAGATAGCTAACCCCTTCTGTTCTCTTCATCAAGAAATACAATCCAGCATCTGATAGAAATAGCTTTGTGTACCAGAGTTTGCAAAGCAGGTTTGCTTATTTATTTATTTAATCACCATGCATGTTTATCAATATTTAAATATTTTGATATGCAGCCTGCCTTATAATATAGAGTATGCTTAAGAACATAAATCTAAAATTGATCTTTTTGCAGCTATGTTATATCTTTTCCTTGTGATTTTTTTTACATTGTACAGCACCTGATAGTCTTACTGACAATGCATGCTGTCCTGCCTCTGGCATTACAAAATCAAAGAAGAACAAATTTATTCCTGTTTATTTTAGTAACAACAAAATTTTCCACTATGAGCTCTACATTTTTTACTCTTGACGGTGATGTATGAAGCAGGAAAAACAGTTCGACTTTCAGATGCTCAACAGAGGTTATGCTGGCAGTAAACAAAATCCTCTTTCAAACCTCTGCAGGAAGGAATCTTGATGCAGAACTGACTAAGGAAGAAGGAACCTCGAATATAAGTTGTTATCAAGAAAACTGTACTTCACAAATATCTTAAGGAATGTGAATGAAATATAATATAGAAATATTTGGAATTGCAAATTGTGGTTTATATGTGTTTTCCTGCTCTGATGTTTGCATTGTACATATAACACTTCTGTAAACATTTACTCACCTGTTAAAACTGCACTAATTAAAATGTTTCCAGTGTCAAAGAAACATATGGTAGTTGTGCAGTTTTGTTTCTGTGGACTAAATATATTATAATTGTATATATTATTTGCCTACATTGTTTTTTAAAACATGTAAACTTTATCAAGTATACCATTCAACAGGTTCTGACTTCTGAATTAAGAGGAAAAAGTTAAAACATTAACAAAAAGTACAGTGAGTGGCTGCTAAAAATACCCATTAAAATGCTGCGTACATAAAAAATAAAACTGAGAGAAAGGCACAATAGAATCATAGAATCACAGAATGGTTTGGGTTCGAAGGGACCTCAAAGATCATCTCGTTCCAACCCCCAGTTATGGGCAGGGACACCTCCCACCAGCCCAGGTTGCTCGAAGCCTCATCCAGCCTGGCCTTGAACATCTCCAGGGATGGGGCATCCACAACTGGTTGGTTCAGACCGAAGACAGATTTACAGGTCCCCATATATGTACCAAGTACAGACTCTCATTCACTGTCTTCATTGGACCCAGGAAATATTTTACACTGCCAAATTTATTGCACTTTAAAAAAAAATATTGTTTAAATGCATTTTCAAGAGCTCTTTCTTTAAAGTCTCCATCAGCTCTAATTTTGGCCTGAAGAAACTCCATTGTCTTCTGCAGCATGAGTGCATGAAAAGAACTAGTTTCTTTTTACCATTGAGTGGCTGCAGCTTCTCTTAGTGTCTTTATATCCAGACAGATATAAAGACAGAAGAAGAAATGTTTCATCTCATCAATTCTTTGACATCTCTGATCCTTTTTGTTCCTTTCCCCAAATTAGGACTCCTCTGCCAACACAGGCTGCTGTGATTCTGGCTGGCCTTTTGTTCCACTCCAGCCGGCTGAGCAGAGCAAAGAGCAAGTTGCTTTTGAACTTACTACACCATTCTGAAATACTGGTCTTATTAGCTTAATGCTGCAATAATTGTTCATTTTTCCTATTTGCACCATGCCATTCCTCTGACGGCAGGACAATCCCCTTACTTCTCATTCCATTTCACTAAAAATGTTGCTGTTACAGGATGAGTTATCTCTGCTTTATAGCATCTATCACTCAGAATGAAGTTCAGTATCTGAACTTTGCAGCCTCCAGCACGTTATCAGCTGCCACCCAGGTAGGTCAATCATTTATAACATATTTAACTCCAATCCTTTATTTTCCTTCATAAGTTGCAAGGTCACCTTAAACCCTGGAAAAGGCCTAAAGAGTGGTGGAAAGATGAAGGAGGAAGGAAGTGGTGCATTCAGTGTTGCTATAGGCAGGTTGTTTCCAAGCAGAATGCTATCTAGAGTATTAATAATTTATAATAAAAAGGCCAAGCAATTCAGGAAAATCCTACACTGGTCAGTCAGATCCTTCTCTGCCAGGAGTTTCACCTCTGGTCCAAGAATGTCCCATTGCAGCCGAGTACCATTGTGCTCTGATCCCAGCCAGACCCACCGTTCAGAAAACAGCTCTCTACAGCTCTTCTGGCTCCTCCCCAGGCTCTCACAGTGAAGCCAACAGGTTCTTCTTTCCAGCCTAATGAGAAACCCAAATGTTATCTGCTCATCACTGTACCGAGGAAGTCAC
The DNA here is from genome assembly GCA_013400615.1 of Syrrhaptes paradoxus. NCBI lineage: Eukaryota > Metazoa > Chordata > Aves > Pterocliformes > Pteroclidae > Syrrhaptes > Syrrhaptes paradoxus. Next base: position 42,474 of record VZTO01023126.1, on the reverse strand, counting down.
CAGAACTGTGCTGTTTTTAGCCTGGGTTCCAGGGACCTAAGATTAAGTAAAGCTATATTGCCCAGAGAGGTATATTTATGACATTTTCGGTTTCAGTGCTCCTTTCTGTACTGGAGATTATGGGGGGTTTTTTGAACATTTGTACCTGTACTGGAAAGATGACTGTTGTGAACTGGCAAATTTTTCCATGAAGCTCTTTTCTCAAAACTATCAAGAGTAGGTTAATCTACAAAGGATGGGAGATCTTAACAAAGCATGGTATCAGCAGCACAATATGAGGTGAAATTCATTGTGACAGCTGCAAGGTAAGGCACACTGGAAGGAACAATTGATACATTGATGGGATCTAAATTAACTGTAAGTACTCAGGGAAAAACATCCCGGCTGTCATTGTGAACAACTCAGTGAAAACCTCTGCCGGTGCTCAGTAATGATTAAAAACCAAACAAGATGTTACAGTGTGCTAAGGAGAGAATAGAGAAGACTGTTGAAAATGCTGTAAGGCCGTTCTGTAAATCAGTGTGCAAGTTCACCTTGAACCACGAGCTCAGTTTTATCACCTCATCTTGAAAAGGATGTATCAGAAATAAAGAATAGGAGCTCTGAAAGTCTCTTTTTTCAGGAAGATTGCTGGGTCAAATCCATTCTTTGATTTGTACCCTATGCTGTCCCTTTGAAATCAAGCGTTCCTCCAGGTTATAACTGCCTACCCAAAATGACCTATTTAATTTACTGAAGGGATGCATGAAAAGGCTTATGATGAAGATAACCAAACTAGTGAATGGCATACTGCAGACAGAGAAGCTTTTGTTTTCCTTGCTGAGCAACCTTCTCTCTGGAATTATCAATAACACATAAAAGCTAATATGAGCATTCAATTTTTACACATAAGTAGGCATCTGATACTTGTTCCATACGAAATATATAAACTTTCCACAGCTTTTCCTGCTTAAAAATTAATTTTGGGGCACAGGAGTAGAGGAGGAAGGGGGTTTAAACTTCCTAAGCAAAGATAAGAACTAAGAAACATTATGACAAATTGCTACGGAAAAATATGCCTCAAAATTAAGGGCAACTCAGAACATGGCACAGAGAACTGCGGGACAAGGATATCGACATCATTGATGGAGAAGGCAAAGGTAAGGTCAGGGATCTGTGCAGAAAAAAACAGCCCAGGAGGTGATAAGCGGGTAACATGGGTTGAAGCACAATTTTGAGAAATCTGATAGAGTCTTAGGCAACACTGTGTGCTAAATCAGGGAAAAATCACAAATTGTACCCAACACCTGTGTTGTGGCAGCAAAAAACCACCTGGCGACAGGTCAGTCGGTGTCTTTGGCTGGGTTTTTACCAGCCTCTGCAGCCTGCATTTACACTAATTTGTAGGTAGTGCTAGGTAGAATATTTAGGCACTAATCAGAAGCCTTTGTATGCCCCTGCGTTTGAAATGTCTGAACGGAGTCAGAAGCTTTTGCTCTAGCAAGGCGGAGGGAGCTGGTTATTAGCAATGAAAGCTGATCACAGAGGGAGATGCTCAGGCTGTGAATCTAATTCAGAACAGGCAGGAGAGCAGGATTTCAGCAGGGCAGAAAAGGAACAATTCATTCTCTTGTTACATGCCCTGGCAGGGGAGAAAGCCCAAATGGAGCATGTCACAGAGACTCTGAATCTCTGCGCTGGATTAGGGGGTTTACCGGAGACAAGAGGTATGGGGGGGTGGAGGGGAAGAAAAAAGAAAAAAGCCCTCAAGACTCATCTCTCCTGGTTTGGTTAATAGATGCTATGACCCATTTATAATGATACTTCATGTTCCTGTCTCCAGTGAACCGAGGCAGAAAGGGGCAAGCCGTGGTACAAGCTTTGTCTTCCCACATCACCGCTTTTCGTTCCTGAGATATCAGAACCTGAGAGATCCCACCTCAGAGGGGCTGTTGTTCTGATCATCCTTGTGTGGGTGCATACAAAATAAGGAAGAGTTTCCCAACTGTGTTAAAGGATAAACTACAGTGGGCATCGTTTTTTGTATTTACTTCAGTATCAGGCAGCTGTAAGTAGAACTTAATAAAGCTGTACATTTTCTTTTTCTCTCTGGTTTACTGCTTGGCTAAATTGTTGGATTTAAAGAGCAAAACATTCTGCTTTGAGGTTGGAATAAAGACTGTATTTCCTCCTGTTTTCCCACTAGATCTTGGCTCAACTATTTATTACAGTGACAGGTGTATTCATCAACTGCATGTGTGAACAAATTTCATCCTGTGGGCCATGCATGACAGTTGGTTATGGTCACTAGAGTCACACGGCTGTGTGGGTCACTCCTTGGATAACATACCCTCTGTAACTGCAAAGAGTGCCTGAACAATTCCCAGCAACTTCGGTTTGCTCAGTGGTCTTCAGGGAGCAAAAGGCAGCAGGAAAGAAGCAGAATTCAGTTATGGATGTAGGAAACAGTTTCCTTTTCTATCGCAGGACCATGCTATTATGTCTGTGTAAGCAGCCTTGGTGGTCAAGTGAGGGTTTGCACAGACTTTATAAACATTAATGATGCATTCCCTTCAGGACTGCATCAGTCCAACAGTGTGTGCTGCAAAGGTGAAATAGCCCTTGTGTCCCTTACCAAAAATGATTACACAAGTACATCTACGGCATATGCAGAAAACTATAGTTAGATATCGGTTGATAACTCTTGGCAAATGGACAATTACGGACATTTCTCATGGTAATTGGGATCTTCCTCAGTAAGGTCAGAGAAGGTTTTGCAAGCTGTCTATTAACGCTGCATCTCAGCTTTTCTTACATAGTGTGAAGCACATTTTACATACACTTTTTCAATGTTCATGAAATATTTTAACTTTTCAGCAGTAGTTTTTGGAAGTCAACCAGAGAAAATTTGCATGACAATAATAATTGCTCTGGTAAAGCCAGGAGCAAGCCTCACAAAATACTAATAACAACACCTCTAAAGTACTTCTGTCTATTCCTTTCTCCTTTCTTTGGAACACTTTTACATTAAGAAAGGATATTCTTAAGCAGTATTCTGCTGTCTTCAACACAAATATAATTAGGATAAGAACAAAAAATATTGATCAATGTTATTACAGTGAACATCACACTCAGACTGTGACAACAGAGCTCTTATGGTGAAGTGTCTAGACAAAAAGCAGTAGCAGGTGCAAACAATAAAGCTGGTTGGGTACGCCTCACACTGTTTAAAATTCTTTATAGCACTGCTTTGTGAGTAAGATTTCAGGAGAAGCAAGCAAAAGGTGAAAAATCTCTGTTATAAAAGTTTCAACACAATTTCTAGAGAGGGCAAGCATAAAAGTTTACAGTTCCCATTATGGCTTTCTCTGAACCAGACAAACCCTTGAGATTACGGTAAGGCAGGCATGCCAGAGTTATAAATATATTTATAAGAAGCACTGGTGCAGTGAGTAAATGGGCTGTTGCTTCCAGCAAGCTCCCAGGAGTAATCACACATGGGCTCTGTGGCTTCTCCAAGGGCAGGCATCCTGTCTGGCGTGTCCCACCAACAGCAGGTAGCAGTGAACTTTCAGCAGTCTCCGAGAGTGCCCTGAAGCAGAGATGTCAAGCAGGCTCGTTCTTGCTGCAGCAAATAACTACTCTACACAGCCAGATGCACTCTCTGTGATAATATATAAACCCACACATGCACCTCTCGAGGTCCTCAGGTACATCCAAGAAGCAATGTAGCCAGGAGCAAGTGAGAAGAGATGAAGAACTTTTAGCTATTTTTGTGACTTCTATATGGGGATGTCACATGGAAAACTTCGTTAAGTAGGCTAATAGTGGCTAAGTACTCTTTCTTTTTTTCTTGGTATCTTTCTTTCATACTAGTTTCCACATGGGTAGACATTTAGTTCAGACTGATCATTCTGTTTGCATGGTGAGGCTCCAGCTCCTCTCATTTAGGCTCCCTCTGAATTCCGTTCGATTGCCAAGTGGATCCAAGACAGTAAGAAGATGCTCAGTATGGTCCACATTCTGCTGTGAACCTGCCGCTGTGTCCTACAGTTTCTCAGCTTTGACTAGAAAAGAAGAAAGAAAAACTCACATGGTTACAGCTCCAAAGTAAGCCTGTTTAGCTCCTGAGTCTGGACAGAAACGGTTCGATACCATTGGTGACTATAGTGGTTAAGGGAGCACTCTGCAGCTGGTTTACTTCTACGTGCACGTTACTGCTTACAGAATTGTGCCCTTTTTAGCACTTCTTGAATTTTTGTTGCTCTGTTGATTTTAGCCTGCCATCGTGCCATCCTGTTTCCAGGCATTTATTGCCACCAGCACATGTTGATCGGAGGCCTTTGACACCCTCCCGTACTGTCACTTCTTGCACTTGTCTTAACCAAGGCTAAGGGTCCCTCTGAGACCAGGTGTGCCTGCTCAAGACTTAAGCATGTTAGATAACTGCCTAAATCTTACCAGTGGAGTGGGAAAGAGCAAACTGCCTCTTTTCTGTAAGCCAGGGAAGAAGGGGAATTAACTGTTCCTGCACATTGTCTTTCTTTTTCTTTCTTATTCAGCCTTTTCTCTTCTACTGTTGCTGCTAATAGAGAGGTGGTGTGCAAGGAGTGGTAACGACTCTCTCACAGACTCCTGCACCTTTTTTCCCCCCAGCCACAGAACTAACTGTAGTACTACAACAAAATATGATTTTGCTTATTCGCCTGAGAAAAAACCATGCTACACAAGGGCTATAATAGCATGCCTTTCTACCACACTAATGCATCCTGACCGAGGCCTTTTATCATATTCATAGTAGGAATAAAAAAGAATAGTTGTATCACATAAGGGAAAAGTGCTTTGTGTAATGGAGATGTTTTTCAGCTGTTACCGTAAGCATCTGGGCTGAATGGTGCGGTGTGTTTGTACAGACAGGGAGAAGTCTCGATATTGTAAAAACCTTTTGGGAGCTAATGTACTATAAGAATTTACTACTACTATTATGAATTAGATTCAGAGTCAGAGTGAGCACTATCTTATTCAAGACTGTATTAAGCTCCTTGGATACTTATTCCACTCGGGTAAGCTCTCAACATCGAAATTTCCAGAGAACTGCCTTATTATGATACATTGATGTATTGCACTTGCGGACAAATCTTTGTGTCCAACTTTTTTTCTCTGTACAAGAACACTGAAGCAACAACTTAGTTACTAAAATAAATGTGGAATTATTATGGTAAAACACTTGCTTATTTGATCCATTTATGTTAGGTCATGGTAAGGTCTGCATTCCTGTAGGACATAAGCTTATAATCTAGAAATTATTTATTCTCCCTACGAGCCTTTGAAATGCATTGGTAACACACACATTTTACAGATAAAGGAAAGGCAAGATGAAGTGTATAAAATAAAAAAAAATAAGTCTTTGAAAATCAGAAAGTAGTGTTGCTCAAGATAAAGATTAATGAGTCTCGTTTAAAAAGACTGGAATATTCACATGTCACATCCAGAATATTCATGAAGAGTTTACTGCCGATAAAGAAGTAATTTTCAAAAGCATTAACAACATTAATGAGTTATTTTGAAGTGTTTCAGAACTACTGGAGTTAGAATAAAAGTCAGCAGATGGGGAAAATATCATGGAAACTTTTGACACACAGCAATTTGGTTTTACTTTTTTTTTAAACAAAATTGGTGACAATTTTTCTCTAAAATTGTGGTGTAGGGTGAGCTATGTGGTAAAGCAGAAAAACTGGTTTACCAGTTTCATCCATTATCTTTTCATATTTTGAACTGGATTGTCTATGATCACCCATATAATCCACATGCTACAGTTGTTTCAAAGGTTTGGGGTGAGGTACACAGGTTAAAAGGTGGCAGCTATGGTGGTTTAATTTTAGCAGTTTAAAATGTAGTAGGCATGAATAACTTTCTCTATGCAACCCTTCCTACTTGGAAAAAAAACAACTTCAAGACAGGTTTCAGTAAGGAGGTCAGAAAAGAAAAATCTAGTGTAGGGTCTGTTTTATCAAACAAGAGAGGTATGACAGGAAAACAGGGCAGAGACCAACGCATAGCATATGGAAAACTATATGCAGCTAACAAATCCTCCAAGTATCAATAAATCCTTAAGAGTCTGGTTTAAAATACACTGTGATGGTGTGTAATCCTACCTCAGCAAAGGACTCTGGGATGCTCAGCCACTTCTCATCCATTAATTTCTTTTTTCCCCAGTCCTCAATTTTTTCTTCTTTTTTCTTTTTTTTTTTTTTTTTTTTCTTTTTTTTTCAGTGGTTGAAGAGATCTAGTTCTTAATTAGTATATCAGGAGGGATTTTGCAGGTGAAACTTTTGCAATTCACACATCTGTCTTCTTCAGGAAGGTTATTAGACTAGAGCACAGATCCATTTGTCTCCTTTTGCAGGCTTCTGACAAACCGTTCTTTGTTCACTATGGGAGTGTGGGAATTGTAATATAGGCAGAAAATTGACCCTGCGTGAGCAAGTCTGTGAGAGAAGGAATACATTTGCAAACGATCTTAAAACAACAGGCAAACTCCAATTTGCGGCGTGTAATAAAGCATGTGAAATTGTCAAGGAAAAGGAGAAAAGAACTCTTATTGAGAGGCCATTAAAAAGTAAAAGTATCGCTTACTCTTGAAATAATTTACCCTTGGTGTTGACATTGCTGCATCCTTTCTAAAAACAGAACATTTGGGACTTTCTTACCCTGAAGCAGTGGAAGGTAGACAACAGTGTTTTTTTCTTTTGTCTGGTCTTACTGCTGGAGAAATGTGGCTGTTGTATACAGAGGGTCCTGCTCAGGGGTACATCTTTCTTAAAAAAAGCTCACTAAACCAATAAGACATGATGTCTACATCAATTGTGCTCCTGGGATGCATATTTTCTGTTCTCATTATACTGCACCTTTTCCTCTGGTATCTCGGGCATGAGCAGCACCTACCAGCTATTTGCAACAGCTTCTATAGCTTGAGTCAAAGTTCTTGTTGTTGAAATTTTTGCAATTTACTGTTCAGAATATGTCATCACAAGACTAGAGGTGGGATCCATTAACGAGCTCACTTTTAATGATTCAATGCCTGTAAATACCACAGTGTTACAAGTTCACTTAAGTCCCTAATTCCAAAGGAGGAATTATGTCACTCTTGATGGTATGTGTATGTTTTAAACTCACCCTAACTCTGGGTTTCATGAATGATTCTTCACCCTGCTGCACCTGTAAATGTTAGCTGTCCTTGTGAGAGTGAATTGCAGGATGACCGTTGTCCTACAGAAGCAGGTCAAATCACTCAGAGATGACTCATGTTTAGTGATCTTTTGCTTTCAGAATTCTGCTTTTGCCAAAATGTCTTCTAAATATTAAGTCAATTCATTATTATTTTTGTTAGTAGTAGTATTAATGACTAATGCAGTTTCATTTATAATTTTTGTGTTGCAACTTCACTTATGATCCCCAAAGAAATGTGTTTTCCTGGCATTGGTATTCACATGGATGGGTTGTATTTTTCCACTACACTTTGCCTCTTTTCTCCATCTGTTGTTGTCTTCCTTGTAGAGCATTCACTGTAAAATGCTGTAGAGCAATTATCACAACAATAGGGTCTGAAAATGAATGGTAATGTAAGATAATGTCATAGAAAACTGCTCCATAGGTGGCTCCATTATTTCCACCATCAGACAAATGCCTATACCTGATATAATAATCAATAGACATCAGGCATTTAAAACATTATGTTTTGTGCTGGTTGAACATCTGGAAGGCAGTATCTTTTTTTCATCACTAAATTGTGCTGAAGGAACTTTTGGAGGAGGAGAAAGTTCATTGATGCTTGCCTGACCTGTTCCGTGGGGGCCCTTTATTTATTGCAGGTTGTCAGGTTACCTTCTGCTTGGTCATTGAAATCACTTGACATGAAGTTTTATCTGCTAGTGGAAGGTTGTTGGCCATGCCATTTATTTCAGTAAAGTTATTCTGTCTCTTTTAGTCATAGCTGCATAAATGTTGTGATGATAATAGTAGGTAACTTTATCTCTTAAAGTGGCAACTGTTATTTTATCCCCTGAAGCAAACTGTCAGGATTCCTAAAGGTCTTATATTAAATTGCAAATCTAGCACCATTGTGTCTGAATCCTAATTTTAGTTGCTCATGTTAGAAAGTGTATTTCTGAGCAAATATACACTCAATTAAGGCTATGTTTTGGACTTTTTAATCTATGAAAATAAGCTTTTTCAATTAGTTCAAAATTAAACAAAAAAAATTCCAACCCACATTTTTTGAAATACAGTCATTAAGAAAAATCATTAATGTCCTATGTACTCTAGAGGGTTTTCTTTAATATTGAATTTTCTGTACATAAATTTGAAGATTGCCTGCTAAGGGAAAAAAGCAGCTGATGATCCAATAACTGAAGTCCACCATCGTTTCATTATCAGCTGATCAGAAATGCCAGCACTCCTCAACATCAATTCCTAAAGTTATAAACTGATACAAATTCAAAATAGCTTTCAGCAAGCCCTCAATTAATACTCCGTGGGCTATTCTACAAGAAATACCTTTTTCAAAATGCATATTTAACTTGTGAGGAAGACATGTTTTAAGTCCTCTTTCTTCCTGGCCTGCAGAGGAATGATAAGTACAATCATAGAATTATAGAATCATATATAGAATCATTTAGGTTGGAAAAGACCTTTAAGATCATTGAGTCCAACCACTAATGTCACACTGCCAACTCTACCACTCAAGCATGTCCCCAGGCGCCATGTCTCCAACGTCTTTTAAATGTCTTCAGGGATGGTGACTCCACCACTTCCCTGGGCATCCTGTTCCAATTCTTGACAAACCTTTTGGTGAAGAAATTTTTCTTAATATCCAATCTAAACCTCCCCGGCACAACTTGAGGAGGTTTCCTCTCGTCCTAGCACTTGCTGCCTGGGTGAAGAGACTGATTCCCCCTTGCCACACCCCCTCTCATGTAGTTGTGCGGAGTGATGAGGTCTCCCCTCAGCCTCCTTTTCTCCAGACTAAACAACCCCAGTTCCCTCAGCTGCTACTCATTAGACATGCTCTAGACCTTTCACCATCTTCATTGCTCTTCTTTGAACATGGAATAGGTTTACTGATGAGTCCTTTGACTTGCTTAGTCTTGAATATTCCAGTTTACTCTGCAGTGTGTTGGCCATGACTGTGGCTATCACTGTAGTAGTTATCCCATGGCAGAGGTCTATAAAATCCTAAGTGGTAGGAAAGGGTTGAATAGGGACCAGCAATTCTCTTCTGGTGATAAATCGTGGGGACGTTGGTTGAAGCCACGAGATCACAAGTGATTGTGCTTTACACAGCATACACTTAAGCCGTGGTGGAAACACTAAACTTCATGTGAATACAAGGGGACCTCGTGGAAGAAGCAATTATTGACAAGAATTTAAAATATGCAAGGAAAGCAACAATGTTGGGAAAGCTTTCCTGTGCTGCAAAGATTTCAGTTAAGAGGGAATGTGGATTGGGGCTCTACTCTTTGCCATCACACGGTACATGACCTGGTGCTTGCTGTACTGCTCTCCCATCCTCTATCCCAGCTGCCGAAGGTAAATCTCAAGATGTGAATTTTTTTTCCTAGTCGGTAAGACATCTTTCCAGGTGTCTAAATAGGCACTGGCTATGTCCAGATTGTGGGGAGATATCCACATATAGGACTCTACTAAAGCACCTGAGAGCATTCCTGTGAAAGGCGGGGGCACAGGAAGCCACCAGTGTGCAAATGTCTATTCCCAGTGGTGTGCTTCTTCCATGTCTCCTAGTTCAGCTACAGCAAAACCCATAAAATGCATTGCACTGAACTTAGGTAAGTTATACAGCTGAATATTAAGTTACAGAAACAACAAAATTAGACAACTTATATACACAGTAATAAATTGTTTCACAATATTTTGAATGAACATGCTGTAATTGCTTTGGCAGTCTAAACTGGCTCTGCTTGCTTTGTAAAGGCAGAATGAATATTCATCTATATAAATAAAAATAAATATACTTCTTTTAAAAATGAGAAACTGACAGTCTAATATATGTGGCTTTTTTTGCCCAGGATATTTTACCTTCTTCAACAGAGCTTCATTAAAACAACACACCTACATATAAATGCATGCACATGTATACACAAAAGGATTAAACTAAGATCCTTGACAGTTTATTTCCACCAGTTTCAGCATGGGCTTATTCTTAGAATGATTATTCCTCTATGAAGCAGCAAGAATAACCTAAGTTCTCCTGTATGCATGGGGTTTTAAAGTTGCATGTCATAAAGAATAGATGAAATCCCAGAACAAAGCTCAGATCTAATTAGTATACTGATTTTCACATTGAGTTCATTTTCCTTTAGGTTACAACTTTCTAAATGTTCCAAACCAGATGTATCTCATGATTCCTCTTCCACTTACTATAGTGCATATAGCACTTTGCCACTCTCAGCTGGCACTTTAAATCACTCTCCTCGGTGCTTTCTCATTACATGCACACACACAACTCCACTGTTCATCTGACCAAGAAAGTCAAAGTCATTCCTTTCTTCAAATACCTATTACTGTTCCAGACACCTTTCCTTTGCATACTGCTAGAAAACAAATCACAGTTTCCATATTCTTGATCAACTGGTGTCTCACGGAGTAACAGCGCTCAATGCAAAATACAGGGATGTGCTCTTTTCCTACCGAAAACTGCACAATCTCCAACAAAATGATGAGGTTTCTTTGCAGTTTGGGGTGCCTTCTGCCACAGTAGATGGAAATTAATAAAGAATTGTACTACCTCAATATCTAGGATTTAGGTTTGCTGTTTGATGGGGAAAATATTTAAAGCTTTTAGCTGCAGATGTCCCTTCTGCTCTCTGCTTTTTTAATGCACATCTCAGTCTACCTCTTTCCAGGCGCCTCTTACACAGCCCACCCAGATAACTCACGAGAGATGTAAAATTATCACTTCTTAGGAGGAAGTCCATTATTAGCTTGCTGAATGGGGGGAAAAAAAATTAATGTGCCTTGAAAAATTGCTTATTAAAAGTGGTCATACGATGGGATCTTTGCTCCTATCCTCTGATGACTCTCCAGCTGCCACTGTCTTTTTCTCCAAAATGAAATCTGAACTGCAGCAGCTACTGTATTTCTAATCAGCATGGTAATTCAACATCCTCCCCATTTCCCCCAGGACCAATTAAGAAAAACATCAAAAATGTAGTGACTTTAATTAGCCAGTTATTCAGCATGTTTTTATCATTAGCCTGCTCTGTAACCACCACCCTCATCACAACTGTAATGATGGAGTAAATTAAGCTATAGATATCGACCATATTTAATAAGCAATTCCAAAGCAAACTGGATTTAACCGGAATCTCGCGGGTCAATAGGTGTGACTGCAGATCTGTACAGCCTTACAGCAGCCTGGGCTCGCCGCCTTTGAAACCATAGCTAGGAATTTGAAACTGTTGTTGTGAATTAAAACAGTACAATGAACCCTCAGGGAAACAGCATGAAAATCAAGATTGATTTAAGAAATTCTATTAGTAAATGTAGAAATGAAAGGTGATAAAAATTCCTTTATAGAAAGAAGTGTATGACTCTTGTGTGTGTTACACAGTCGACTATTTGTTGATATCTGTTTTGTCTAACATTAAAGCAAGCTCATTGATTACCAGACATTATCAGAGAAGGAAGAAGAAATGAAATATCTCTGAGGAGTCCTAATGAGGTTTTACAGAAAAAAAAATAATCCAACAACTGCCAGAGTATCACAAGCCTCAAGCTTTCTTTGGGTTTTTGGTTTTCTCTTTTTTTCCTTTTCTTCTCTGTGATATACATATGACAAAGACAGAGTCCGTGTTCATCCATTCAAGGCACCCGTATGACCTCTGTGATTATAATCCCTATATATCACAAAAGCTTTCACACTTGTATCTTAAATTTCTAGAAAACTGAAGTGACTTGACGACAGTCACAAAAACAGAGCCAAGGACTGACATATTTCTCTAGAGTCCTAGGCTGGCATTTGTATTTGTCTTGTATGTCTGTACTGTGTGAATGTGTACTCTATGCACTCACAGACCTCAGTCTAATAAACACATTCTCGAACTAATTTCTGTGCCAAGACTGATGCCACCAGGCTGGAAGATGACTATTTGAACTCCCACATATAAAGCAAAGAGAGTGGCTAAGGGGTCCTGAGGTGGGCCTAGCTATGGGGACAGGCTGTCCCAGTCCCAGTTTCCAGGGGGGCAGTAAGACCCTGGGAACTGACACTTGTCTCCTCCCAAGCCCAAGTGCATCATTCCAGCGCCTATAAAGCACAGTGAGTGAGTTCAGTCGTGCAAAGATGTTCACATCCAGCTCATGAGGCTCAGGACTGACCACTCCCCTGGTGTTAAATTCAGGCTAAGGAGCATTAGCATTTGGGAATCTTAGGAGATATATCAGAGCTTTCAGCTGACCCTTACCAAATCCTGTGCAATGCCAGTGGAGTCTAAAGTCATCACTGAGACATCGCAACTGCTCCTACCAACATTAGTGGAGTTTTGATCCTGAGAACTTTAAGGCAAAGAGAAGTGCCAGTTTGTGTTGGGTTTGGCTGGGATAGAGTTAATTTTCCTCACAGTAGCTATTATGGGGCGATGGTTTGGATTTGTGCTGGAAACAGTGTTGATAACACAGGGATGGTTTCATTACTGCTGAGCAGTGCTCACACACAGTCAAGGTCTCTTCTGCTCCTCACCCCACCAGTGAGCAAGCTGGGGGTGCACAAGGAGCTGGGAGGGGACACAGCTGGGACAGCTGACCCCAACTGACCAAAGAGATATCCCATACTGTCTGATGTCATGCTCAGCACATAAAGCTGGGGGAAAAAGAAGGAAGAGGGAAACATTCAGAGTGATGGTGCTTGCCTGCCCAAGTAATTTTAGAACATGGTTTCACTGGGTAGATCTGGACAGTAGACAGTAGGCATGCAAATGAAGAAAACAAAATAAAATTGTGTAAAGCTGAATTTCTACTCCTCCAAGAGAATAGAGATACTACGGACTTAGCTTTTATGGATTACCACAGTAATAGGTAGAGAGCTAACAGGCTCACTAACACGTTGATACAAAAATGAAGTGATGCTGGACAGGCGTCAGGGTACAGATGATGTTCTTGTACTTCAGAAATTTGGGACTCTGAAAAAGAGAGAAACTGGGGAATGAAGAAAGGCCCCCCACTCACTGCATGCCAGCTAATAAAGAAGACAAAATTATTTAAAATGCTTTTCCCTCTGCCCCCTTACTCTGTTTGTGCTTGCACCAACAAAGAATTTTGGTAACTGACTTTTCCCTTTTTACTCCCTAAGGGTAAAGGAGCATCAGAAATTTCCAAAAATCAGTGAATATCTATCACTGATTGAATACACTCAGAAAAAGCTTTTCCTATGCAATTTACTAGAGTGGCATCTTCCTGCCCCACATCTAACTTATTTTCTTCATTGTTTTTGGCATAAATGTGCTTGCATGTCAAAATTTCAACCTGACATCAAAATGAATGTTTCTCGTGCTCAGACATGTAAATAAGGAGTAACCTATTCAAGAGGGTGCAATAAAGTAAACCAATGATTCAAGATGAGTATTTATTGGGCCAAAGTCAAGCTTTGGTTACATCAGTAATTACAGTTAAGTCAGTAGATTGCACATAAAATCTGTTCTATTTTCCATAGCAAATAAATTTTTTTAATAAAAATGTAAATTTGTAGGCTGGCCTTATGAAATAACTACGGCGTTATTAACGTACTTTACATTGTTATTCAAGCACAAAAAGAAAAGGAAAAAACAAGTATTTTCTGTTTACAATGTATTTCCCTATAACTAACTCCAAGCCAAAGTTAGACACAAAATGCGCTGCTAGAAAGTACATTCAGCTGTTCCTACTAAAATTATCTTTCAGCTTTACCCATTATTTTGTTTTTTTAAAAGTGAAAGTGTACTATTCACAGTACAAATAATCATTTATTATTAGCAGGTGAGTGTATACGGCATCTTGAAGTTACTACACCTTTGACCGTGTTGTTATAAAGAATTTTTTCTCTTACAGAGCTCTAGCTCCTTTCATGCTGGATGACCTTCAGTAATTTTGAATAAGAATGTTGCATCAAAACTCACATTCACATTTACATGTGCAAATTTTACAGCCCACACTGAGCTATACTAATCATCCAGTAGCAATTTACATGCAATTGTAATACTGACAAATATTGAATAAAGTCACAAAGGATCACATGGAAATGCACATTTCCTCTCAGACACTGATAAGCATTTAAAAAGAAATTAAATTTCAGATCTCATCATTCAGCAAATACGAAAATGAAAACTGATGCAAACTGTTTGCTCCCAACCTAGGAACATATGGCCAACTGCCTGACCTCTGTTCAGAAAACAATACTTCATTTTATAGGCTCCTCACCAGGAATGCATTTGAAATTTCTGTTGCATCAGTACATCTATCAGAATGAACATATGTTTCTCAAAGCACTTCAATCAGTTCTTATTTCCTAGGCTAGTATATCTAGCGTGTTTATCATAGCACAAAGCCTAGAATATATTAGCAAAATACTAATTACAGTTGATATCCTCAAACATTTTTCAACACCTAGCTATCATCAAAGTGGTAATAAGTGTCATCTTCTAACAAAAATCATTGTGTAGCAATGCTTGAGGCAGAAACGTGATAAGACTATTCTATTATTTCTTATGGAAAATTACTAAAATTATTGATATAAATCATGTTATGTATAAACCAGTGGAACAAAATATATTAGTAGATCAATTCTTTAGTGCTAATTGGTGTATTATAAGTGTAACACAAGATCAAAGCTAACTAAATTAAATACTTCTGTGTCACCATCAAAAAATATTCAACACTGTGGTCTAATTCCATAATATAGATATAAAAAATAGGAATCACTGCAAATAAAATCAAAATAGAGAATGAAATTACTGTTTTCTGATGCACAATATTTAAAATTCAGTTGTGCTGGAGGTGCCTAAATTTGTCTGCTTCCTCCTGGTCATGCTAAAGATGTATATTTAGATATGCAGAAACCAGACCTTGAACAAGCTGCTGCATTTTCAATATCATGGAAGTTATAATCAGTTCTTCGGTGTGTCTAGTGATAATAGTAAAAACAACAAAAACAACAAAAATAATTTTTAATAAACCTACAAACACTCGACATCCACTAGCTTCTTAATATATAAAGTTGTCTTAAAATAAACTTTCTGTGCCAGCCCTATCATGAAATAAATTGTTCAGTCTGTCCTAACAGGCTATCGCAAACCTTGTCGTGTAAACTTGGGCAGGTTGACTCCCACAACAGGTAAGACCCCAACCAGACATTCACTCACTCCTTCCATGTCAGAATGGCAAAAAATGAGAAAACATGTGAGATACAGGCAGTTTTGCAGGTGAAGCAAAGCCACATGCTCAAGCAAAGCTAAAAGAGGAATCCATTCACTCTGTCCAACCAGAAGGCAGATGGTTAGCCATTCCCAGGAAAGCAGGATTTCACCATGTGTAAGTTACTCGGCACATGATAACCATGAATGTGTCCCCCACTTCCTCCTCCCTTCCCTGAGCTTTTCCTGCTGAGCATGACTACATGTGACGAGGAATATCCCTTTGGTGGGTTGGGATCAGGTCTTTGGGCTGTGTCCCCTCTCATCCTCTTGCCCATCTTTGAGGGAGTAGAGCAGGAAAAAACAAAATAAAAAAAAAGTTGACACTGTGCTAGCAGGGCTCGGCAGTCAGCAGAACACTGGTATGTCATCAACACTGGTTTTGTCACAGATGCAAAGCACAGCACCACAGGGATTGCTGTGAAGAAAATTAGCTCCATCCCAGACAGATTCAGGAAATAAACGTATTATTTATTAAAACAATATAGGTGGATCATAAAGATTTTTTTTTCTAAACATCCCATGAGTTTCCATGAATGCTGGAAGAGATTTCTCAATAACCAACCAGAAAGCTTTATTTCAGTAATATGAAGTGTTTTCACTCAACAATTATGAAAAAAACTTACAGCAATCTATCTCTATTCATCTAACCTGGACATAAACTCTGAATTGTTAATGATGGTTTATTGGCATATGACCATGGAGCTCTGAGAAAGAGATTACAGTACCTGATACGAACTTCAGTTTTTCCTTTCTGGCAAAGAGCTGTCAAAAAAAAATTATTAAGGGTGTTTGAGTGGTGTCGTGTAACAATCTCCCACAACCCCTGCACATTATCCTCTCTATTCCCCATTGCCTTAAACAGCAATTAGAAGTTGATGAGAAATGCCCAGGAATAATAATAGTTAAAGATCAATTAGGAATCCATGCAGCTAGGAAGATTAAATATTTATTAAAATAACAACAAGCTTTCAAATAGTATGTTCTTGAACTTCTATTTTCTGCCTCACTTCACTGTAATTGCAAACTGCAATAGTGACAGTGAATGTTTCAAACTAAAGTACATTAAAAACATATAGCTCTTACATTATACTGACAGCAGTTGAGATTTTGTAAACAGATTTGAACAGTCTTAGCCTGTACATTTCTGAAGTTATTTTCTAATGTAAAATGACAAAAATCTCCCATTTAGCTAAACTTAACTGGAACTTATAGCATGCATCCATAACCTTCCCCTTGCAGTGAGATGGACAAGTGGCCGTCAGGCTGATGTTCCTCTTCAGTAGCAGACCTGGAGGAGATGAGAAACTGGGAAGCTGGGTGTGAAGTAAGAAATATTTTTGTAGCAAGAACAGGGCTTCTTTTCAGAATTCAGTGCAGAAAATGAAAGTTTCTGTGAGCTTTCTGGGGCCACAACAGGTCAAAGTGGAAGTGCCGTGTGATAACAGGGCGGCAGCTCTGGTTCCTGTCCATGCTTATTTTGGTGACATGCAGGAAGTGTGCAACCCAGTATTGCACACAAAGGTCTACTCTGACTCATTTAAAATGGTAATTTAAGTCAAAACTTGGTGGAACTAGGGAACATTAATTCTT
The DNA here is from genome assembly GCA_013400615.1 of Syrrhaptes paradoxus. Taxonomy (NCBI): domain Eukaryota; kingdom Metazoa; phylum Chordata; class Aves; order Pterocliformes; family Pteroclidae; genus Syrrhaptes; species Syrrhaptes paradoxus. The sequence continues at coordinate 25,441 of VZTO01023126.1, read as the reverse complement.
CATTTGTCGGGAACAGAATGGCCTTCTGCAGAGTAATAGTTTTGGACAGTTTGGGAGGTACATTCACTACAAAGCCTCCAGAAACAGCTCTACTGAGTCTATCAATCTGAACACTGATCCTTTCTGTCTTGCTGCCTGGACCTGTCTGTCTTTCTATAAAGTACAGGGTTAAGAGAATCTTTCCATTACCACAAATAATTTAAAACATAAATGAGATTAAGGATTTGGTGCTTATTTCATTGAAGAAATGTCTTGTTGAAATATGTCTTGAAATTTTAAAAGAAAAAAAATCAATGCATTTTATGTTAAACGGCAGGAAAAGGCATGCTTGACTCTCTTGTTCTGTTTCTCCTTGGTCCTTCATTCTTTCCCTTTGGGGGGGAAAAAGAGGCAGAAGAGCTGAACAAACTAAAATTGGTTATGTCATCAAAACAAAGTTTATTTTGTTTAATAAAAATAAAGTAAAACTGCTGTTTAAGCTAATTGTTGGAAGAAATAGGTGTCCTGGTTTCATCTGAGACAAAGTTTCTTCCCAGCAGCTGGTGTGAGGCTGTGTTTGGTTTGTGCTGAGGAGAAGCTGATCACACACTGATGGGCAGAGCTGCTGCCAGGACACTCAAGGACTTTCCAGCTTCTCTGCTGTGCCCGTGTCTGCAGGGGCAGGAGGAGCTGGGAGGGAGCACAGCCCCAGTTACTGGCCCAGGATTTGACCTTAGGTTTAGGACTGAGACCAAACTGGCCAGTGGTCTGTTCCATACCAGGCATGTCATGCCCAGGATATAGGTGAGGCTCTCTCCAGAGTTACACTCTCTCGCTGAGTCATCTCCCTCTCTCTCAGGGTCTTGTCACTCTCTTGGACAGCTCTCAGTCTCCCAGACATTCAGGGTTTTATCTCCATTCCAGGATTGTGGTTTGGGACTCTCCCTGCTCCAGGATCATTAGCCAGGACATGGACAAGAGGAAATGGCCTCAAGTTGCACCAGGGAAGGTTTAGGCTAGATGTTAGAAAAAATTTCTGCACAGAAGAGTGATCAGACATTGGAACAGGCTGCCCAGGGAAGTGGTGGAGTCACCATCCCTGGAGGGGTTCAGGAAACATGTAGATGTGGTGCTTAGGGACACAGTTTACTGAGTTAGGTGGTGGTGGGTTGACAGTTGGACTTGATGATCTTTGAGGTTTTTTCCAACCTTTATGATTCTATGATTAATGACTATGATTAAAGGAATGGGCTGAGCCTTGGTCATTGGGTGGTGAGCAGTATCACTGTGTATTACTCATTTGTACGTTTGCATATAGTACTATTATTATTACCGTTATCATTATCATTATTATTTTCAATATTTTTGTAGTTTATTTGTTAAATTTTCCTTATCTCAACCCACGAGTCTCTATTCCCTTCACACCTTTAATTCTCTTCCCTAACCCCAGGGGTATGAGCAAGCAGCTTTGCAGTGTTTTGATGTTAGCCTACTGTGTTAAACTACAGCAGCAGGCAATAATTCTAAATGCACAGCTGTTAAAAACATTATTCTAATGTTGAGTTGCTATAATACTCCTGAATAAAGGTTTTTTATAAACTGCTAACAGTAGGAGCACGGCCAGAGTCATGACCTGCATAAGCCACGTAGCAGGGAAGTCCTGCGGTAGCATTTATTGCCACAGCAGCTACTGATGGGAAAGCCACGAGAGGTACATCAGCTGATACCCACATCTCAAACTCAAGAATAAATGAGAACGCAGTTGTCAATGGATATCCTTTCCAGGCTTTAGGCATACCCCACGTACAGAAATGTCAAGTAACTGCTCTTCAGCTGCCTCACAGAAAGTTTCTAAGGGAAGATTTCATCTTGATAAAAGGAGGAGATTTTGCAGTGATAATTTGGCCTGATCCCTATATCCCACAAAGCCAGATCATCCAGCCAGATACACAGGAAACAGTACAATCAGTAGAGTATTCAGCTTTTTCTGGGTTGGATGGAAGTTGAGTGGAAATTGCTACTTTATTCTTTCCCCTCACAAGAATACTTTCAGTGCTTGTAAACTGCATTAGCAGAGGGTGGCAAAGGATAGGGATACACCAGGTGATCAGACGTGCATAGATGTGCTCACCTCTGCTGATTTTCACTCTTCAGTTCTTCATTGCAATATTTCTTTTGTCACCTCCCCCCAAAAAAGCAAAGGATGCTGAATTTTATTCTAGTAGCAGCATAATGTTATAAACTGACTAAATTAAGAAACATTTGTGGGTAACTTACTTCAATTTGGGTCTTTTATGACAAACAAACAATACTTAGAAAAGTACATTTAGAGAATGTTAAACTATTTATGCAAGTATAAAGATGTCTAATGGATTTGGCTCAAACAAGTTTCGTACTTCAAATCTTTTTTCTGTTCATACCCAATCTATCTCTGATCTTTAAAACCCACTGTATTGCTCTTGCCATTTCTATACCTTAGGGAAAACATGCTAATCATCCTTCTCATGCTTCCTCATGTTCTGAACTGATTTCCCTCTGTTAGTTCCATGCATGATTATAATTTGATGATAACAGAAACAATTTAAAACTTCAATTATGAAAGCATTTCTTTGTTAATTCCCTCCTGGCTAAATGACTTCCTCTCACACTAGGAAGTTAAACATCTGACAGCATGGCTGAGCTTCAGGAACTTCTACTTCCATCCACAAAAGCCTGTTTTTTCTAGCTGTTTTTTGCAGTCTTGTTGGAATTTATACAGATTTTCTCCCTTTTTTACTTATGAATTCAAGGATCCCCGAAGGACTTAACCTGGAGCCAATATTTGCACCTAAGTTGGACCTTGGGCTCTGTTTCAGTAGGCACTATGTTGTGTATATTTCATTAACTGCATAGGTGAAGAATATAAACTTTTTTGGGTGCTGTTCCTTTGGGCATCGTCTGGCTAGCTTGGCTGGTGAGACAGATCAGAGCACAATGTTGATGGAAGGATTAGGCAAAGGCAGTAGGTTACATTTTGTGAAAGCAAATTTCACAAAACAGCTTAGAAATCATCCTATCAATATTAAAATGATGCAACAAGAAAATCAGAAGGTGGAACACATGGTGGAATGAAGAATTATGCAATTGTTACCTTCATGCAGTTAAAATTATGTGCTAGGGTAATGTTACTCTAGTTCAAACACAGGATAAAAAGTGCAAGAAGTTGACTGCATTTCTTTTTTTCTTTCTTTTTCCTCTAAGATAATACCTAAACTAACCATAAAAGAGAACAGAGAACACCACAATTCAAAAGCAAGTGCTAACATAATAGGAAATAAAAAATATCCTCATTTATCTGCTCATCTTTATTTCACTCTTGTTAATTGATACTAGTGAATGACTTGCAACAAACATAACATTTATATACTTTCTGCTAAAAACATGTACCTTTGATTTAAGGTAATTTGTTTAAAAGCCTAATGAGGTTGACATTTGAAGCGGGTTCCTGCCATTTCTATTGCTTCTGGCTTCACTGAGATAAAATAAAATCGTGGCAGGTGACTCATAAAATGAGCTGACCTGCCAGGGCAGATCACATACTCTGAAATGTCTGTGGAATGATGTTATTTTTGAGCTTTATTCGATATGGTAAGAAAGTTTTCAGTACTGCTTCATTTGGGCCAAGGGCGAGACAACCTGGAAGGACACAGATACAGCCTCCCATGTAGAGATGATGAGGTCTAAGAGGGACAGGAGGGCCATCGCAGGGGTGGCAGAGAGGGGAGCAGTGGTGGGGAGTCGGGCATGGCTCACGGTCCCTGCAGGAGTAGTAGCCAAGAGCAGAATATGCTGGAAGAGGATTGTAGACGTCAGTAAGGAGGCAACTTTGATTTCTACAATTGACCAAACCACACAAAATAAAAACATTTCCGACATGAGCTTAGAGGATAGGAAATTTCTACTGATCTGCATAAAATATCAGTGGAGGAAAATTAAACTCATCAGTATTGCTTCCTGGGACATGATATTTATCCTCCTAAGGTTCAGCTCAGCATATTTGTTGCAGTAGAGGGGTGAAATACCTGCCTTCATATTTTCCATTTCTCTTGGGCAACATAGTGAAGAAGTAAATGAATGTCTGCATGGTGCACTGATTCTTGTCATTCTTGGCACTAATGAACATCAACATCATTTATAGTCATTAAAGTAAACCATTGTCCCTGGTTTTACATCCTTAGTTATTATCTCTAGGTTTCAAACTCATTCATGTTGAAAACCAGTGGAAAGCATATTGGCAAAGCAAGTGAATGGGATGGTGTTCTGGCAGTGGCAGACTGTAGGAGCTGTTATTGCAGTTTGGCAAATCTTGAAATGTGTTCAGCCTAGAAGAGAATATAATGGCTCTTACACATTACCCTCTCATCTCCCTACAAACCAGAAAGTCTCGCTTTAGGAAATGTGATAATGGTGGATGGGTATCCAGCACTTCGCATGTGGTTTGGCAAAAACTATCTTTAGATGAAGAGATACAAATTCTTCCGTATAACAGAAAATGTAAGGACAATCCTTAACAAAGACAGGGGAGATTATATCAGGCAATGAAGGTAAAAGAGAAGCCTAGGCAGATGAATGGGAACGTGTGAGCAAGCATTTTTCATGTAGTACGAAGATTTGCAACTTTGAAGGATTTTTTTTTAATTTTGTACTTACTTTTTTTTGAGGCTGAAGTATTTTGCTTTAAATCTGTAATACTTTTTGTTTGAAGGGTACTATGACGTGTATGATAAAAGCATATTATTGAATATGCTACGAAGAGTAAACTGCTGATGTAGAATAGTCTATGGATAAAGTCTATGCTAGCAAGAAATGACTGAAGGTAGCTGAGGAAGCAATGAGAAGGATTAGATCAAGTTGTTTCATGAAAGGATAAGAGCAGAGAAGTAAGAAATGCCTACCATTTCTCTTGGAAAGAGAGAAACAGAGAAATGTTATGCATTCTGTACTGGTCCTGTGCTAGACTTGATGTTAACATTAAGAACCATCACATACAGTGTAATTTTTTGTGTTGTTTCTTCTTGATTTCACTTATGACTATAAGCCTCAAAGGTAATGAGATCTGAGATAAGGCGGTCTTTTTGCTCCTATCTGTCTCTTCTCATCTCAGCGAGTCCTGCTCAAAAGGTCACAACATGGATAGTAGTTTTTGCAAGAAGACCCAAATAGCTCAATTGGGCTCCTCTTATTTTTTGTCCAACTGACATCTATAATGATCAACTATCTATAACGTGCCTTGCAAGAAATGCCCTTCTCAAATCAGGAAAGAGCATATATTCATATAAAAATTGTTTTTATCTATCTAAAGATGCTCTGTTCCAGTTTAATCTGATTTCAGTTTAAATTAATCTTCACCTTATGTATACTTTTCGTTTTTTTTTTTTTACACGAATAGTGTCATAATCACTAGTCTGCGCAAAAATCACACTTTTAAAAAGGAGAGGATGGAAAAATAAGCTCAGTGTACAGCTCCAAGATCACTTTTTCCAGAGAAAAAATACTCAGGGAAAATCACCACTTGAAACTCCTAAATTTTAGATGTTTTTCTATCATTATTAAAATTGATAAATTGTTTAAAAAGGAGTTTTCTCTTGACTGAAGTGTGTTGGGGAAGTCTTGGCTACAAAAGCACTTCGATCAGGAAGATAACTACTGAGATGTATGTATTAAACTGTAGTGTGCTGAAAGCAAACAAAATTGCAAAATAAATAAATCTTTTGTCAGAGTTTACAAGCTCAGAACCACATTAATCTTTGTATACAATTTGGCCCAATGCTTAAATACCTGTATGATGACACACTGAGGTTAGAGTTCCCAGTGAAGCAGAGTTTTGTATCTGACGGCATTTATATTGATTTTATCACCAGACAGCCACAACGCGACAACTGATGGATTTTAGGGAACACACTTTGTTAACTCTGTATGCCGGTCTCTTGCAAGTATCCTTTTTAATCTGTTCGCTTTTTAACACCCTACTCAATAATTTCTCTCAAGAACATGTGTGTCTGGCTTGTCCTTTAATGGCCTTTCTAAATGGGGAAATCGATGGTATTAAATACTTGTGGAAAGCGATGCAAATAAGCAGCTATAAATTTACATATCTAGTTTTTAAAGCATTTTAATCCAATGATAGGAGAATGCATATTTTTGTATTGATGATTATTCTACTGATTTATATCGCTCTTTTGAAAATTTCATTACTTTCCTCACTGTTTTGGTAATATATTTAACTGTAGTTTTCTTGAAGAGAAGAAAAGCAAACAACTGAAGGGAAAAATGATTTTCATTTAAGGAACTTGAAATTGCATTTTGCACTTAACTGCACTTTGTCAGTTGTAACCAAACTTTAGCCAAAGAAATGAGCATCAGAGATGACAAATTAATAATCCAACTAATTGGCAACATTGTCGTGTTTTGCCAGGTGTTGCCATCATGCTGGGAAAAAATTCAACCTAGAGACACCTGGTGATGAAACAGACTCAGGTCATTTTCTATTTCTGGTTTATGTGTTTTTGCTATTTGAAACAAATGCATTTAATTGCTTCAAACAGTGGGACTCCAACATTATTCTGATAACTACTGAACTGTTAAATTGATCAGAGCACTGAGAATATGTATATGTTTTTAAATCAACCTCCTGGCAAATTTCCTTTGCTGTAATGCTTTCCCGTTACCCTTAATTAAATCCTTTTCTTATCCATTGCCTCCCAAATTATATCACTAACCCCTCTCTTTCTCATCTTGGTAGTACCTCTAAAATTTACAAAAATTAGTGGCTCCTCAAGCTTTTAAACACTTTGGGCAAAATTCACTGCATGTAATTGAATTGGGAACAGATGGAGCCACACCAGGAATGAATCTGACTGTTCGGAATTACTGAGTGACCTGAGGACTAAACTATTTATGTATTCTTGTTTTGTAAATCTGACTTCTCCAGTAATGTTGGGAAAGATAGAAGCAAAACCAAGATGCTAAAGAGGTGATGTTCTCTGTGAGGCACAGCCTGTCCTCAGTTCACACGTTCACAACTCCCGGTGACAGCGATGAGAAGTCTGCCATGGATCAGGGATTGTCATAAACCTCTGGGTGTTGACTGGGTGAAGTATCTCTTTATCTACCTATATTTAAAGCTGTTTCCCTGCAGACATTTTTACTACCTGATATGTGTGTTGGAATTGAATTACTACCACCTTATTTTACATTTATGCTTTTGTAATGACATTAAAAGCAACACTTACTCAACATAAAACTAGAGAAAAGCGATGGTGCTCAGGCCCAATTCACTTTTCTGTAATTGTGCTCTTTAAAAAGGTGGGAGCTCTCTGAGTACAAAACAAGCAAACAATTGCAAAAAACTAGTAGCTTTCCCTGAAAAAAATACATTTTCTCTTTTGTTCTGTTTTATTTGTTGTTTGTTTTTTTTTCCTTTCCACAACATCTTGAAAAAGATTGGCTTGGAAACATAAAAACAATCTTATTGAAAGCTTTGCTTTGACAACAATTTATATGTGTAACACAATTGATGGAAAAGTGAAATGACAGAGAAGCAATATGCCTGATTAATTTTGGAAAAATTAAAACAATAATTAGAAAAAGTTTTAAAGCAACACCTTCCAATGAAACATAGCATTTTACAGCATGAAAACAGCCTGTAGCTATACTTTTGAACTGGAAAGCTTGGAAATATTCTTGGTAAACTACAGACAAATTCCTCTGAGATTCTGGAAATACAGAGTGGCACTCGTTATAGAAAGGCCTGCATACTACTTCATCTGGTCCAGAAGAAGGGGGAAAAGTGTGACAGCTGGCTTTGTGGGCATTTGAGCACATTTCCTTCCAGAAGGCTGTCAGACAAATCCAACTTCCTCATTATAATTAAATTACATGATCTATATTGTTGAAGAGTCAGCTCTATTGGTTCTTAAACATAATGAATTGTTTTGAGGGCCCAAAATGCTGTCATTTTACAAAAATAAATGTCTTTTTAGTTTGTACTTCACTGTTATTTGAAAAACTAATCATAGGGAGAATTCTAGCTTCACTCTGTCACACAAAGAAACCCCCATCATTTAAGTAAATGGCTGGCTAGGATTGATTTATGGGTATTATATAATATAACATAATGACACGTAACAAAATTTCATTACACAGTAAGGTTAATTTGAATTATGATATGTTCTCCCTGGTAGGCAATGGGAGATACTTGTGTTCAGTAACTGCCGCAGTATTTCACACCAGGATTTCAATGAACTGTAGCATTCTTGGAATACAGCAATTAGCTATCCTGAAGATAGAAAGCCTACGTGATCTACCAGGTTTTAAAGGTATGTGTTGTTTAAATACATTTACTGCAATACATGCTGAAAGCCTGTGACTTCAAAGCAGTCAAAATAGTACTAGTGCATAGAAGAGGAATTGAAGAAAAATTATATGAAACAAGAATAAAGTCTGGTATTTGATTAATTATGTCACTGTGTGTAAGAGCAAGTGGTTGCAAGACAACTGCTCTAATGCAGATGGACAAGATCCCACAAGGGACCAAGGCTGCGTCCTGTACACAAAAGCCTGTGGTCCTCCATGGGCGTTGCTCCTAAGCGTGTTAAATGGAAGGACGAGTATGCATTTTTGCACTTAGATCTAATTATGTGTCAGTTATGTCATTCCAGCGATACCAGTGACTTAGCAAATTCTATTATAAAGTATTTGATAGCAATACACAACCACAAGAAATCAGGGAATATTTTATTCTTCAAACAAGGGATTTTGGGTAGATCATAGAATCAGAAAACCTGATTCATAAAAGTAATTAAATAAGCCTTTAGAGAAAGAAAGAAAAAAAGAAAAAGACAGGTCCTATTGAAAATGGCAGGTTTTTTGAGATCACTCCAAAAAATCAAAACACTACTTTTCACTATTTACAGGAAATAAATACTCTGGAAAGAAATGTTTCAGCAGCAAAACTTTCAGTACAGGATCTGGAAATCACAGTGGATTTGAATTAACAAAATGCTACAATAAATGCTGAATTGATCACTTGCTTGGGAAATTTCCCACTACAGTGAAATCCTCTCCAAGCTGATGCATGGTAGATTGTGAGCCTTTGTATTTCCATATTTCCATTATCCTTTTAAAAATATGCCTTTTAATCAGATCATAGTATCAGAACATTTCTAAGAGGGGATATGACATGACAACCCTGTGTCTTTTACATCATTAAAGTAAGTAGTTGTCGAACACACAACCTCAAAAGCCCACAGAAGTAGGTTCAGACCGGGCTGCTGGCAAAAGCAGCAGGGATGAGGGAAGGAGGGTTTGCCAAGAGGGAAGGGATGCTGGAAAAGATGTCCCCGTGGGTTCCTTTCTCATTCTTGCAACCTATCCTGCTGCTGAATTGCATCTCTTTTTCGCATAACTTACAGGTGCAAATGTGAAAGCAAGGTAAGAATTATTTGTCAGGTACCAAGAGAACAACAATCACAGGTTCTTAAAACCTAAGGAACAGTGGGAAGTAGTTAAAATGATAGAGAGAGGTCAGGTGCAAAGAGATCCTGGATCTTTCTGTTACAAGATGAATACGTGGGAATACATAAGAGATGTATAAAGTAATGTTTTACTAGAGACTGAATCACTTAAAGCTAGGGAATAATGACAGGGCTTCTACCGTGTGGGTCTGCATGGATTGTTTCAAGAAACTGCAATTCAGATTCTCTGCTGTGTTTGAAACTAGATGTAAGAAATACCTACTTGCTGGAACTCATTAAACTTCCACTGTTATGAAATTGGTGCTACAAATGGAATGAGACCTTAAGAAACTGTTCATGAATGTAATAAAAATACCAGGAGCTTTGAGATCTGAAAACAAAATTGAGCTCTTGTCTTTTTCAATATTTCCTTTTCCCTATAACTCTTTACAAAATGATCCAAACTTTACATTTCGTTGTCACCATCATTTAAAGACTTTGCAAGATGAGATGGAGTCCCTGTCTACGTGAAATGAGACATTTCTGAAAACACTGCAACACATCACAGGGGGAGGAGAAAGCCAAGACAAAATGTGAGTTCTGAAAGACAGCCTCAGCCACTGGCAAGTTTCGTGTTGTGTTTTTTTTTTTCTTCTTAAGAAAGTGCTAACCTTTCTAAATGTGAAATATATGAGGAATTCATGCCCTTAACAAATGAATGAGTATGAGAGAGAGAAATGGAAACCAAGCCTGGGGGAAAGTTTGATCCCTGGTTCTTAATAGATACACAGAATGCAGTGCCAGTGTAATCAGACTGAGTCTGTTGGAGAAGAGAGATGTGTGGCACACCAATTACCGACAGCAGGGAAAATTGAAAGAAATTACATTCAGGGGAGTGTGAAATGTGAAAGTCAAGGAAATAAATTAGACGTTGTATGACCTCTAGTGTAATACGTGGAGAACTAATACATTTAACCTAGTTGTAATCATGTCATAGCTAGACTGCATTAGGAACTTTTTCATTTGAATTTTCCTCTCTATGGCTCTGTGCTCAACTTTTTGAAATGGAAAATAACACAGCAACACAGGCAGCACCAGAGGTGGCTCTGGAAAAGTGAAGTTATGCAAAGTCCGTGCTGCACAAAGGTGCCAATTTGCTAATCATTCAAATCTTATGACATTAAATGTTAGGGTCACTGGAGGCTTCCTCAAAGATGAAATAAGACAATATATCTGCTGCAAACTGTGATACACTGCAAGCCAGTAGACTGAAGCATCCACAGAGTCAAAAATAATCTATATAGAAATATCTTTGCTAGTACCAGAAAAGGGGAAGAAGTGATTTAAATTGCTTGAAGATGTGATTGGGGAGCCCTAAGTATAATGACACTTCATTAAATAAAGCATGGATTTTGGCTGTCATCTGTCTTAAAGAGGGCTCTAAAAATGTTAAAAGCTCTGACTAGAGAGAAGCAAAAGACTTTGGGAAGCATCTGATGATGTGACCGTACTGAAGCTCAGAATGTCTCAAAGTCTGCCTGATACCAAATTTAAGTATTTCAAGACAGCTTATGTCCATTACTTTTTGTCCTAGCCATCACGGACTTGAAAAACAGCGTATCCCCCTTTGCGAAAGCCTTGCATTTCTTCTTGCCTTCAGGATAAACAATGGTCACTCTTTCATTTTTTCTTCATTATTTCTGCAAATCTTTCTGTTTCTGGTCCATTTGATCCACGTTCCTAATGGATGATGATGCAAACATTACTTTCCACAGATATGAAATCCATTTCTTAAGTTCCCATCATGAGCTCACCTCAAGCAGAATTGTGACTAATCTGCCTGCCTGAAAAAAAAAAAAATCATAAGAACATTAATTTGTAAAGGTATCTGTTGGAGGTGGTATGTATATTGTGGGGGGGAAGGAGGAGAAGAGTTTATAAAAGACACCTTACCCTGTGATGATGTGGCAATGCACAAGAGTGTGTCTTTTGTCCACAGAGATCTCCAAAAGAAACAAAGGCTGTTCTCCTGCAGGACAGTTGTAAAGGTAGATGGGACAGTCCAATTATCTCAGAACTTATTTGTGTGTCGCTAATAAGCCTAATTAACAGACTGAATACAATCTAGTTAACAGATTGGATACAATCACTTCAAAGTTTTTACTATGTTAATTGTGGTTGTTAATTCTTATGGATATGTCTGGCTCAACAATGAAGTTTTGAGTACCTGTATCTTTCAGAAAGGCTGGCACAAATGATTACTACACACCTGAGTACTGATTAATTAGAGCTCTGACACTGCTAAACTAGACCTCAATAAAAGACTTTCTTGGCCCTGAATGAGCCTGAGCAGCCTGGCTCTAATGGCTTGTTGTATTTAACTAAACTTTTCTTGATCATGCCTAAAAAAGATTAAAAAAAAGTTTCAGGTCCTCATAACTCTTGCATCAGAATATTTTCTGACATAGAAAATTTTACTAATCACATTCTGCATTGATGGCCAGTTGCCACCCCTTGCTGGCCCCACGCACGTGGGACAGCCAAACCATTCTCCTGCCCCACCAGCTGTGCTCCGTGTCCCACCCATCGCTATGCATCCTTCCGTGTGTCTCGGGCAGAGGTATGGGAATCTTGAGTTCCGAAAACATGGGAAAATCCCTATGACCTGCTAAGCACGTCTCACTGAAATGACAGAAAAAGGTCTAATATCCTTTCTCAGATCTATTTATTTTGCATCATTTATGTTCATGCCATATAGTGAGTGAACTTTGTTTTCTCTGTGTACTCCTTGGTACAACCTTATCCTGGTTTGCCAGCAAAACACAATTTAACAACTGAAAAATCCAGAAACTAATGTATTTGTACTTCTGTGTAACTACCGACCTCATTTGGAGCAATTCAGCTTGTCTATAATATTAAATACCGATGTACAAACTCAGCTCACTCAGCTGTTACATTCTTTTCTTCAGCTTTCAAAAGACCTATGGATAAAATAAAAAGATTTTTCTTGTGAAGACTGTAACAACGCTGTTTTCACTAAGGTAAAGGCAGCATCACAGTGAAGTAAATCCACCAGAGGAAAGAAAGAAAAGAGGGCAAGTAAAAAACACAGGATTACATTGAAGAGGACTGGAATATAAAATATGGCCAGGACATGGGAGACTATAATTTCACTGCAGTCTGCAAATGGAAGAATACATCGAGCTTCAGTGGTAAAAAGAGGCCCTTGGAAAGAAAAGAGAAGGAGCCAGAAGCACACATAGTTCATGGCAGGACTACTTTCATTTTTAGGCCACTATCTCCAGCTATTTAAGTCCAATTTTGGTGCCCTCTAAGCTGTCTCCTGGNTACTTTCCACTCTAACGATGGCAGTTTCTAACTTCTGTCACGTAATTTGGAAAATTTGCCTTATAACACGTTTAAACAGTACTTTAGTGCTGCTAATGAGTAACTGATTTTTTCATCCCGTGTAAAAGAAAGAGGATGTTTAGAAGTAGCTCCTTTATCCCCAAAACTGTTGGAAACTCCCCATGCTGCATGCAGCAAATTGTAGGGACTCTTGGAGGAGGCACTGGAAGAGAAATAGCCTTCTGAGGGAATGAGAATTAATCTGACAGGCCACCCGGTATCCAGTGGTGAAAGCAAACTCCACCAATTAATCAGTGTGACATCCAGAGGTCATCCACCAGCTCTTTGTACATCTCTGCATCTCTGAACATGACGGTGAGAAAACACATGATGAAGTTGAATATCATTACTCCCTCCTTAGCACTGGCCTCCGCTGAAACACACTGTTAAGAGGCTGTCAGTTGTTGTCGCAGTGACTCGAACGGAAGAACACACATTAGGTGATGCTGTCGGTGTCGGCTCGTTCCCTGCCCATGCACTCTATTTCCTCCTGGAGGAAATGTCTGTTCTCAGCCAGTCAGCATTTCATCAGAAAGCACAACATTCTTCAGACTGAGTCGCAGAGCTCAGGGTCTGAGGAATAAAAATTAAACAGCACCGAGAAAGTATCAAAGCCTGAGACATTTGCATTGAAATTTGGAAAACTCGAGCATACTGTGCAATGCTGCTTTCTGGTTCTAGATTTGCCACAGTCCTGGGCATTTTGCTCTAGCTTGGCTCTATCTGAGCAGAAGAACTGGACTAGGTGACCTTCAGAGGTGCCTTCCAACCTTAGTTATTCTGGTTTTTTTTGTTAGAAACATCAGATCTTAGAAGATGCTTGTACTGGGTGTTTCTTCCAAGAAATCTCAAGGTCCACATTCATCCCACATAGCTTCAGGCAGTTCAGATAAAAATCTAGATGTTTATGCAGTTAATACCAACCCAGAAGGAATCATGCCCAGAAGAAAGCTGAAATCTGCTTTAGCATAAGCACTCTAAAACAAGGGCAGGCGCACCAATTTTGGAATAGCTATTGCTTTTCAAAGAATATCTAGAAAAGTTACTTCTCACAAGACAAGAGACTGTGGTTTTGATCTCATATTCCTAGTTTGAAGAAAGACAGATAAATCTCTTGATATTTCCATCTGCTCTGAACACTTCCTTGATAAGGCTGTAGAGCTGTGTCTCTAATGGATACGTGAACACAAACTACGCGTCAAGGCAACATCACAAGCAATACATATCACTCCCAAATGTTTCTCCGCATTTTGAATTATGTCACTTAATTGACAATTCATATAAAAATTCTAGTCATGTTAAACACAGAATTACTGACTAATTCAAGTCCATGTGCAAGTTTTATTATGCAAAAGTCATCACTGGCTTATACAAATTTTATCTTGATGAAAGGTTAAAATATGGCTTTTTGAAAGATTTTTCAAAAAGTCCTTAAGGAGAGAGATACAGGGTTGACAGAGGCGATATATACTAACTTTTTTAGGCTATTGTGTTGCCACCAAGTTTTATATAAGACAGGTGTGAAGGATAAAATTAGACAATTACTGAAAAATAATGAGCAATGCAAAAATTACTTGTCTGTGTTATAGCCCACAGCTGCTGTTGCACATTGTGGAAAATAACTGTCTCGATTATCAACTTGGCATAAAGAATAATGTTTGTGAGTCATAATTAAAGCAAGTTGTTTGAACTGATTTTGCTGTGCTTTATGACCAGTAACCTGCAAGTGAACATGAAGCTTCATTTTTAAGACTTGCTGCATAATTTAGATCAGATTAACATTTAACTTCATGCTCATGCTCCCTTGTGTGTTTAGCAAAGACTTTGCTGCCTTGTTCCAATGAGCAGTGTTGCATTTTCTACCCTGGCTGGCAGAAAAACTCTACAACAGCCTCCTGCTCTTTCCCCTGGGTACAGGAGAGACAATTGAAGGGGTGAAGGGAAAAGAGACTCGTGGGTTGAGATAAGGAAAAATTAATAAATAAACTACAATAATATGAAAATAATAATTATTATAATCATGGTAATATACAGATGAGCGATACACAATGATACTTCTCACCACCCAATGACCAAGGCTCAGTCCGTACTTGGCTAACGATCCTGGATCAGGGAAAGTCCCGAAACCTTAATCCCAGAATGGAGATAAGAGCCTGAGAGACAGAGATGACCCTGAGAGAGAGGCGACCCAGAGGAAAATGACCCAGAGGAAACAACCCAGAGCAAGAGAGAGAATTTCCAGACAGAGCCTCACCTCTATACTGGCCATGCCGTGCATGGTACGGAACAGACCACTGGCCAGTTTGGTCTCCATCCTAAACCTGAGGTCAAATCCTGGGCCAGTAACTGGGGCTGTGCTCCCCCCCCAGCTTCTCCTGCCCCTGCAGACACGGGCACAGCAGAGAAGCTGGAAAGTCCTTGAGTGTCCTGGCAGCAGCTCTGCCCATCAGTGTGTGATCAGCTTCTCCTCAGCACAAACCAAACACAGCCTCACACCAGCTGCTGTGGAGAAAGTGAACTCCATCCCAGCTGGAACCAGGACAGAGGGAAAAATGCAGAAAAAATAAAACATTAAATTTAAGGGGATATTTTAAAGGGTCCTCATTCTGTCATATTTATTCATGCTACTTTCTTACTACGTTAACAACTTTGAAAAGTCTTTTGAGCTTCTTCACTGTCTTTGTCTAATTACCTTCCTTTCTTTTCTGAAACTAGTAAAATAAAACATATTTGAAGCACTGGAATTAAATCATTAATCAAACTGCAAATTTAACTGTCACAGGGAGCAACAAAAATTGTCAGGAGGAGATGGTGAGTGGTATGAAAATGTTTCTGGCAAAACTTGATTTGACTTGTGATGTTTTGCAAACAAGTCACTGCTTTATGCATTTACTGTTAACATTTCTCAACCCTCAGGTATCTGGATAGGAACAAATAGGAAAATATTTAGTCACCTGCCGGCACTACCCAGGCATGGGAAGCTTTTTCCGGATTGGTGGTGTTGTTCCTGCCACCCATGCAATGTTGGCAGAAGCTCAGGGCTCACGTTAAAATTACAACAGAGCCCTTCCACCTCCAAAAAAATTCCCCCATCTACAACTGCGTAGGCTAGCAGCAATGCTCACTGGACTGGGGACCACAGCCCCCTTTTTCACTTTTCTGAGGCTGCACAGAGCTCTGCAAAAGTGGATGTACAATGTCTAAGAGCTTATTTTAGAAAAGGGCTTATGAGATCTTTAACTTGGGGTGTACACACAGTTCTGCTTTCTTCAGGTTACTAAAGATCCAGGGCCCAAAATGTAAGGTTGAACCATAGGCCAACAAAATCAATAGCTTTCCCTGGCACTGTGCAGACCATACGCTGCCTCTCATAGGCTGAGACTGTAAAGCAGTCTTTCTGTCAGTGAGAACATTAACAGAATTTTTCCTATGTTCATCTATATATTTTTTATAAACTTTTTATTAATTTAAAATGTCTTTGAGGTGTTTGCCCTTCTGCCAAATTTGAGTGCAATTGGCCAGTAAGGATAAGAATTTTAGGGAAGTCAGACAAGCAAATACATGTAAACTTTCCTGTTTCTTAGAAAATCAGGCTAAAAACTACCAGTTTTTATCCCACATTTTGTATATAATCAACAACCACAAATATTGTTAATTTTTATTGTGTTCTTCTGACTTCTGAGACATTCTCACTCTTACACCTTGTGCTGTATAACACCTCCTTCTTCCATAAGTAAAACCTGTGAACTGGATGTCTGCATACAGTTTAGCTTCCTGGTGTAGAGTTATCTGTAAGAAGAAAATCTTTTTCATATAATACCAAGGAATTTAATCCTTAATATTTAGTCACTTTCCAGCCCGCTTTCAGATATCTTAGCAATCTATTCAAATAATACATGCATTGTAATTCAAAAGGAAATACATTTCAAGGGAGTTTTCATTAATACACACGATCCTCTCAGTTAATATAGTGCTCTGAAATCAATATATTGAGGAATATATGGCTAATTCAGTGTTAGTGTATTAATCCTTTGGCAGTGGTACATTAGCCGTCTTGTCTAGATTGAGTAGTTTTACATGAATATTATTATGTCATTCACAATTCATGTCAGATATCTGATATCATCAATTAATGGGTACAAACGTGCTTAAAGCAGAAGAGCTGGGTATATAATTTTCTATCTACTAGGGAAACGAAAATTATATAATAACATGTCTGACTCCTCTAATGATTTTTAATCCAGTTTAGGCTTAACTGAATTTAGCCAAATTTTCAGAAGATAAAGGTCTAGCAGAGTTCTGGATTCACTCTACTGCAACTTGGGAAGAAGGTTGGTGGAAAATCCAAGCTCCACATTTTGTTTTGATCAAAATACTGATTGCTGAAAAATTGGCAAATAGTGAAAAACACAAAGCCCTGAATCTCCAGCAAGACTGAATCACTGAGGACTTGGGTTGCTGGTAGGAGGCTAGGGGAGAGGAAAGGGTGAAAGAGAAAGAGACCTTCCAACTTGGAAAGCATCCCTCCAAAATATATACATTTATTGTCCAGAAGATTGAATAGCAGGCTGATCCTCGGCAGTGTCATGACCCTTTTATGCATCGGTGTTATGAAAGATTCAAGTTACGTTGCTTGCCACTATTGCTCAGTGTCTTTGATGCTGCCTTGCTTTAGAGCAAAATAAAAAGTAGCAGATGGGTACTCAAAGGCCTGTTGTCTGTATTAAAACCTGGTTTTGAGACAAAGCAGCACTAACAGATGCGTGGCTTGAGTCCCTCTTTGAACCAAGCAAAGCAAGAGTGCAGTTTTGAAAAGATATCAAGTGCTTGTTTCCCCTGAACAGCATGATAATTTTGGTGTTCAGAGAGTAACCTGACTCACATTATTTGAACGAGTTGAAAAGTGGTACTATGTGATTGAAAGATGGTGAAGTGAGTGTATACAGACAAGCACAGTTCAAAGATAGCACCACACAGGTACTGGTTGTAACAAAAGGGTAGAAAGAGATCCGCAAAACAGAATTAGGATTAAGTGGTTCATGTGTGTCTTATGCACATAGTAACACAGAATCGTAGAACGGTTAGGGTTGGAAAAGACCTTAAAAATCATTGAGTTTCAACGCCCCCACACCATGGGCAGGGACACCTCCCACCAGCCCAGGTTGCCCAAAGCCTCATCCAGCCTGGCCTTGAACCCCTCCAGGGATGGGGCATCCACAGCTTCTCTGGGCAACCTGGGCCACTGCCTCACCCCCCGCACAGGGAAACATTTCTTCCTAGTACCTCATCTAAATCTCCCCTCTTTCAGCTTATACCCATTACCCCTTGTCTTCTCACTACACTCCCTGATGCAGAGTGCCTCCCCATCTTTCCCATAGCCCCCTTTCAGCACTGGAAGGCTGCTATTAGGTCTCCTCAGAGCCTTATTTTCTCCAGGCTGCACACCCCCAACTCTCTCAGCCTGTCCATGTCATAGGGTAGTAGGACTTGAATATGTTTTAGAACTGGGAGTCAGTCTTCCATTTTGCAGTGCTGGTTAGTTATGCCATGGCTGTGCAGGAATTACTACCACCCACACAGGAGTTAAGGGTGGTCCATGAGGGAGCTTTGCACCAGGTGATTGCACTGGGCCATGCACTGCTTCTGCGTCTGGTGCATCCTGGTGGACTGCTGTCCCCATTATACCCTGCAGATGTTTGTGACTTTTGTCATCAGGGCTGTATTAGTGTTCCTCCACTGCTTTAGATGCTGACTATACAGAAGGAAAAGTGCATGGCTGGAAAGGAGGATTACAAGAAAATTAAAAATCTGTACCCACAGAGGGTAAGAATGAGACCAGAAAGGGCAGAAGAACTCATTGGACTTGCTAAAGGACAAGTGAAGTGGGGAAGGTGTGTGTGCAGTAACTAGCCTGGAGCAAACTCTGACAGAACTCTGCAGCTTCAAACCCCTTTCAGGATATGTCTTTTTTTGAGATAATTTGAGAATGTTTGGTCCAGCAGAGCATTTTCACAGTGGAATATTGGTTTTTGCTCCATTGCTGTGGTTTTAATTCAACAACAGGCACCCAGAAGCAGGATTTACTATCATAAGGAATGATCTGATATGAGTAGCCCTGTAAGAGCATGGAAATATAAACTGGCGTTAAATTGTAGCTGTATCACTCTAAAAAAAAGTATCCAAAATATTGGATTAAAACAATAACTAAAAACATCTTCAACATAAACCTGTGTAATAGAAATCCTAATAAGGACAGATTATTTTACATCACTGGGCAAGTTAGATGTGCACAAACATATTTAATCTATCCAGTGTCCCAAAATGTTAAACTTTTACTGTAAATAAGCAAATTTAAATACAAAGCAACTGTTTTGATTTTTAATTGAGAAACAACAATGGCAAAATAATTCTGAACAAAGCATAACAGCTTTTTTTCTATTGCAACCCCTGTAATATCACATTTCTCACATTTTGTTGTATGAAAACCACATTTTGGTCGGACCTATCCAGTCTTTGTAAATAACAACCAATATGCTCTTCAGGTAAAGCATTGCATTCACATTTTAGGCCTTGGCTGGAAGTCAAACTGCCACTTCCCACAAAGGAAGGAATGATCATGGATTGTTGCTCTTCTATGTAAAAAGTAAGATTTACCTTACTCCCTCCACCCCCCCTTACACACTGGGTATAAACAAAAAAAAATCTGAACATTTTTGCAAACTCAAAAGTTGCACTGATATATTTGTGTTTGAGAAATCTGAAGATCTTCATTATTCCTTCTCATCCCTTGCTTATTTTCTGGCCAAAAGCAGCACAGTTGCTCACTATGAAGGCTGGTTAAGCCAGTATATAACCAGTAGTACTCTTGTGCTGGTCTATGTTGGTGTAAATTTATTGCTGCCAAGAAGCAAGCAGAAGAACTCCAATTGCAAGATGGGTCTGATTTGTGCTAAATCCAGTCATGTAGATCAGTTATTATGGCTCGCTCTGAGATGTGTCTTAAACCTCACTAAAGTCCATTACGTTATAGTTGGGAATAAAAAGTTAGATTTAGAATCAAGACCATAATTTTTATTTTTTTTCGGTTTTAAACTAAAGCCAGCTTGTTATATGTTGAATTTCATACCTATAGACAACATTGGTGATAGAAAACCATAGCCTGGGTAAATAGAGGAAACAAAATGGCTCCCATTACAGATAATGGATGAACACTCATTTGAATTAAACATTTCAATGTGGCTAATTAACTCATTAACCTTTGCATTAACAATTATATTTCACACTGTGCACTACACTGCTGGTCTGCTGTGGTTCACGGGATTCTTAATTAAATCTAAGTCCAGTGGTCTTTCAAAGATTTCCCATTAATTCCACTATTGTCATCCACAAACTGGGGGAAAATACTCCTCAAGACTTTTATCTTCTGATAGGCTCGTGGTTACGCTCATCCCTGAAAGAGCCGTGGTTCGCCTTTAGTCTTTCTATTAGAAACACAGAACCCTGCGGTATTTAATTAGAGAGTCTATTTAAAGAGTTTATGAAGCAAAAGTCATACAGAGAGTTTTGTGACAGTGATTAAGGTTTTCACTCGCTCAAGGTGCTTGCCTTTTCATAGAGCTGTGTTCTCCTCTACCATCTCAGAACGGCTCTTCTGGGTCCTGTTCACAGTTCTGCAGTGCTCAATCCCCATTAAAATTCCTGTCTTATCTCCTAACTGCTGCCTGTATCTGCCTTGCCTTTCTGAGTTAACTTCTAGATCAGAATACTGGTTCAATATTTGGAAATCTTGCATTGAAAATGTCTTTCAGTTAACAAAAAAAAAATACAGCTGCAATTATTTGAGCTGGAAAAATGTCCACTGCTCTGTGAATAAAAGTTGTGCAATGTTTTGGCCTCAGGTAATTACACAGTGCCTGCTAGTAAATCGTGTAACTGCCTTTGCTGAACTGGTTTAAACACCAGATAGCTCGACTGACCTCGTGCAGTGCTGAGCAGCTTCTCCTGTGGGACATGACACCTAGCAAGCTCTGCAGCATACTAAAGCACAAGGTTTTCCACAGGAATGTAAACCAGGTTTATAACACTAGCACATCACACTGCCCCTCAGATGTGAACATTGTCAGCCAGAGTCGCTAAGAGACAAAAACTCTTAAATCATCTTTTCCTGGAATAATAAAAAAAGAAAAAAAAAGTTAATTACTGAAGCTCAAGATGTATGATAGCTTTTTAAGTGTAACTATTCAATGACAGAAACAATTTAAGAAGATATTGAGAAACTGACGACATTAGATTTATGTCTTCTCAGTTTTTCCTCCTGTTCTCTTGGCTTACACCCAATTCACCAGGTACAGTTTACCACCAGACTACCAGTCTGTTTCATTAAAATAGCTTCTATGTCTCTTTTATGATCCATTTTTTCTGTGCACAGGGTGGACGGTAGCATTTCAAGATTTGCTATCTGTTGATCTGATTGGAAATATGCAACACTGCTCCATAAAACTTTACAAGCATCCCATTTCTGCCCTTTAATACTCCTCCCACTTCTGATATTTATCCAGCGATGCTTATTCTACCAGCTTATGAAGCTTCACATTCATTTCAAAGTACATTATAACCATTTCCTGAATTCAGGAAAGAGGAGTATTGACAGCTTTATCTTATTTTTTACCACTTCTAGATGAAAAAAAAAAAGGAAAGAAAAAGAAAAAAAAAAAGAAAAGAAAAGATATTTAGGGTTCCTCTCTTTTGTGATTCTAACCCAGAATAGGAAATAGAGAGAATACAATTTGCTGGTAGAGAAACTGGCAATAATAGCAAAAAAAAAAAAAAAAACAAACCTCTAAAGCATTCATAGAAAACCAGAGACATGGGCTCAAATTAATACTTCACAGGAAAAATTACAAACCTCTCAGATACTGGCTTGGAGCAGGCTCTAAAGGAAGCAAAATATCCCCAAGGAACACTGCTGATTATTCAGAAATATTAAGCGCCAGCCCTTGTTTCCTAGAACAGAGCTGCTGATGTTCCCTTGACCTAGCTTGACTTACCCAAGCAGAGCTACGGTACAGAAATAACGAAAAGCAGAGTTCCTGCTGACAGAACAGTGTCAACCAGCGTTCCCAAAGGGAGCTTCAGTTTTCTGTGCGCAGGTCTCTCTGTTGTTCATTGCAATGATCTTGAATTCTGCATCAAGCTACTCCCAGTATAATTTAAATTTCACTTCTGTGCTATATTTTCACTCTTAGAGGCCCTTTATGCCTTATTTTCTCTCCTCCACAAGGCACCCAGCAGTGTGTAGTGGAGTGACAGAGCACAGTTAGCCTTATTTTGCAAAGATTCCATAACTGACCCAGTTGTGGTTTTGTTAATCAACACATTCCCATGCTTACCTACCTCATCCTACTGACATTTATCGCCGAAAAGTGTTGTCCCTCTAGCACACTTGCTAGAGAGTTACTGAGCAGTACATCACATCTCTGTGTCAGACTGATGAACTCATGCCAACCAGAAACACTTCTGTTCATTCACACAGTACCGTCCCTTTTAAGGGTCTTGTTCACTTTGTGTTACACTGATGGATGCATTCTGCAAGTAGATCTGTTGCCAGAAGTTTTTCTTTATGAGGATGTTGGTTTTATTTGGCAGAGGTTGGAGAAATGTTGTCTGGCTTTCTTTCAGCTAGGGATTGTTCTCTTTTTTTATAATCCTAGTCTCATTTAGCCACCGAACACAGGCACTGAGGTGTTAATAAGGATGTAGTTGCATTATAGGAGTGCTAGAAAGATTGGCCTCTCTCTCTCTTGTCGAGACAAAGGACTGTAATCTACTTTCAAATTGTGACAAACTGTTACCAGGAAAGAGCATGGTGGAACTGATGTTGAAAGCCCACCGCAAGCTGACCCCACACAGATCATTATCCCAACGGAGAAATATAACCTTCCTACACATGACCCCAAATCTCTTATCCTTCCTGAGGAAACATACCCTACATTTTTTGGGCTGAGATATAAGGAAAAGAGATCAACCCAAGCTGTTGTGATATTTCATCACCCCAATCCACTCTTTTTATATCCTAAGAAGGGCAGAAAGTTAAGAACATTATGAAAAAACAAATGTGGAAGGTTGCAAAAAATACTTTACTGTGATTTATTTAGTCAAATGTGCAATCCCAACTTTTATTTCATTTACTCAAGGAAAAATATCTCTATATTTTATGTATATAAGTTTTTCTATCTACTGAGCATCTCAAAAACACAGCTAAACTTCTCCTGCTGCTGGTTTGATCTGAATCTCAAATGCAAGCAGTGTCACAGGATAAACACCTCAGGCTTGTCTCCTGCTTCTAGGTAGAGGTGCAAGGTAGCAACAGCAAAAGCTGCCAAAGGCAGTGAGTTGTCCACTCACTGCAGACAAGGAGAAGTTTCTCTCTACTCTTTTGGGCACCAGCAACAGGTCTGTTCTGGGGTCATTTTACTACTTAAGAAATCCTCCTGTCTGACAACCAGATTCTTTACATGTCCAGGTGACATGTTGCAAAACAAATGAATGGAAACGTTTTGTCTAAATCAGATAACTTTGATTTTACAACAACAACAAAAACTGCAGGAAAGTCAGAGACACAGCGTGACAAACTGTTTCTTTAAACTCAAAGTCGGGGTGGCTTTATATTTCAAACAAACAAATGCAGCAATTTTTTACTTTAATTTGGCTTTCTTCTTAATGAAAAGCCACTGTTCATTATGCATGGCAGAAAATAGCAATGCTATGCCTAGNGTGACTTTCCTCTTGATTCCTTGATCTGCTGATATTCCCTGTCTCAACAGCCCAGTCAGTCTCTGCAGTTTCATCTTTTTAATTTTTCTACAGATTTTTTTCACAACAATATGATCCAAGGTTTTATAGTTGTGTTGTATCAGAGCTGAGACCTGAGTCCTTCCTAAACAGAGAACTAAAGCTGTTGTGAGGTTGTTGGTGGAGGTTTCTTTGGGGTTTTTGGTTGGTTGGTTGGTTTCTCTGGGGAGAGGTTTAAGTTTAGTTTAAGATGTCAAGATTACAGATAAGGAGGTTCATATAGTCACACTGGCTTTGCTCCCACATTTTCCAAGACAATTGTATTTCTTTCCTTCTATTCTTGCCCACGTTTTCCCCTTCAAATTCCTTAGCAGATAACTTTCCTTTCTTCATTCACACATCTTATACAATAAAGGTAGTTTTTTTCCTGAGACTATGCACAGAAAATTTCCTGATGTTCAAACAGACGTGGGCTGTAGCACCAAAAGAAAGGAAGAAAACCATACTGAAACAAAAGAAACAATGCATTTTACAGATGAATCTGAACTAAACCCATGTTTGGAACATTTGTTCCTTTTGGAGATTGTTCTGCACAGTACTTCTGTCAGGATGGGAAGTCAAACATCAGCTCCCCAGCTAGGTGCTGTTCGCCTCCTTTGCCTGCCTTCAGCCCCCGATTTCAGTTCAGGTTACCGTCACCCACTCCTCACTCTTCTCCCTTAGGGGAAAAAACCACAAAGCTGCACTCACTGAGGATATAAATTCTCTCAAGAAACAGTCCTTGCAGGCTTTCCTATTCTCTTCAAGATTGCCATGACTTGGGTAAACAGCTGAAGATCTGGTTTTTTTTCTCCTGTACTCCCTTCACATCCTATTTTCAAATAAGCATCACTTAGTTTGAGGGCTTTCAGCTCCCTTCTTCTAACCTAACGGCTGTGCTTTCCCATGCCAAGGTATTAGCTGGAGGTATCAATCTGAGTCGCACTTACTGTCGCAGGGCACATTTTTCATAACTCCTTCTAGATTGTATGTCTGCTTCATATCAGATATGATTCAATACACTTCTTACAGCTAGTCTGCCTTCCCTGGATGTGAAAAGATGCATATCCACAAGCTATGCACCTTGGAAAGCTTTTCATTGTCCCAGAAGTCTCTTTCGGAAGCATCTATTCAAACCTACATATTTTTGGGGAATCTTAAAGCTACTTTCTTTTGTACAGATATCTTAAAGTTTGTTTGCTCCTTTCTGCTTTGCTTCTTATCATGTCGGAGAATAGTGTATTACACCGGCACCCCGCAGCATGGGAGTATTTCAGAAATATATTGGTCTGCTCCAGAATCCATCATTTATTAATCACTGTGCCTGGTGCTGTTCCTGCCATCTATCCTTAGCCACAGCCTGAGTCTCTTCAGAAGCAGATTTCCTTTTTTATTTTTTTTTTAATATTTTGTGTCCTACAGCAGGAGTGAAGTCAATCAGCCTCAATCAATGCTGACACTATGAAGCGCAAAAGCAGTACATCAAAATAGGAAGATTTGAGGGCAAGGTTCCTTTATGAATACACAAATAATAAACTCCAGCTGTGCCCTGCCAGTGGCTACATCAGCTACACAATCTGTGTTATTGGTTTGTTTGTTGTTTCAGGGCTTTTCTGTGTCTGCGTGTGTCTGAATTCTGCCTTAAGTAGCAAAATCGAAGAGTTTGCCTGTAGGAAGAGTTCCGTCTTCAAGACGGAAGATCCATAAACATAAGCGAGTTTCTTTCAATA
>VZTO01023125.1:0-15372 GCA_013400615.1 Syrrhaptes paradoxus | reverse complement strand
GTTAAATACCAAGCAATTAAACCTAGTTTTATTATTAAAAAATTGATAGAGTAGCAATAGGGCAGAATGAGAAGGAAAGATGGAAATTAGACAACTGTTCAACATAGGGTTGCAAGAACAGTCACCACTAAGGAAGGCCGGATGTTCCAGGCATTGGTCAATACCCTGTGACTCAAGAGATTTGCTCCAGGTGTTGCTACTCTCCTCGGTGGTGATGGAAAACATTAGGAAAAGTAGGAAAAGAACACCTTACACAATCTATATAAACTTATAATTACTTAGCAAGGTTGAAATGATTCTAGAAGACTTGGTTAGCCAAACTATTGATTATTAATATGCGTATTATTGGTTTTGTCAGGAATGCAAACCTGCAAAAAGAAATGTTAGAGCATGCAAATTTACAGCAGCTAGAAGAATACACTAAGACAAAAACGAAAAAAAGATCCTAACAACTGTGCATAAGGTCTGCATTGAGAACCAGGTGAAAGGACCTGGCCAAGACCCTCCTTCCATAGCCAAGGGCAAGACTGGGTTGGCCTCTGTGTTTGCCACCAAGAACTTTTAGCTCCACTGTTGGCTGCAACCCAACAGGCGTTGAGTGGTGGAGACAGACACCATACCAGACCTTGATGTGAGCGGTGGCCTCCTCTGTTACGAAAGGGCCAGCCAGGAAGGAAGGGCAGGCCAAGCAGACGTGCATGCATTTAAGCAGGATTGTGAAGACAATCTTGATTTTTGGAAAGCAGATGACATCATTGTAGTATCGTTCTTTTTACCTGGTGTTGCTGCTGCCAAAGCTTCAACAATGCTTAATAGCTTAGTATGCTGGCTTGCTAAACAAACTAACGCAACTTCTTTAGCACTAAGTGGGTTATTAACAGGTGTAGATCCAATTAGACATGCTACCATGCAAAATAGAGCTGGGTTGGGAAATTTTAGGAATTGGTTAAGATGGCAATTTATTATAATGTTAATGACTTTCACTTTATTGTTAATCCCACCTTGTTTGCTACAATGCTTACGGAATACTGCTGAAAGCTTTAGTTTGCTTAAGTTAAATAAGACAGGGGAACTGTGGGAAACCTTTTTAGAAGAAAAATACTTATGTTTATGGGAACTTTCTTAGAAGAAAAATACTTATGTTTGTAAGAATCTTCTTAGGAGAAAAACACTCATGTTTGTCAGAACCTTTTTTAGAAGAAGGTCCTCATGTAGTTGATTTCTGCTACAGGAGAAAATAACACCTGCAAGGAACGAGAAAGAAAGCAATTGTACAGAATGTGAGTGAGACAAGGAGGAACTGAAGGTAAACAATCAGCATAGTTAGGTAATGTTAAGGGTCCCATTCCCAGGACCAAAGTTAGCCAATAGTAACTTTGTCTTTAGGATTTTAAGATCATTGCATCCAATTAGTAATTGCCAAATTAGCATGAGCTCTGTATAAAGGTGTGTAATCAAGGCACAATAAATGGCTACAGCATGATCATATTGGTCTGCATCTGAGTCCCTACCAGCGGCAACTATCCATCATACTTCAGAAGTTGTGGCAGTCTAGTGAGTTCCCACTGACTAGAAAAGGGGAAACATAACCCCCATTTCTAAAAAGGGAAAAAAGGAAGACCCGGGAAACTACAGACTAGTCAGTCTCACCTCTGTGCCTGGCAAGATCATGGAGTAGATCCTCCTGGAGATTCTGCTGAGGCACATGAAAAATAA
Organism: Syrrhaptes paradoxus; assembly: GCA_013400615.1. Classification (NCBI taxonomy): domain Eukaryota; kingdom Metazoa; phylum Chordata; class Aves; order Pterocliformes; family Pteroclidae; genus Syrrhaptes; species Syrrhaptes paradoxus. The sequence goes on along the minus strand of VZTO01023125.1, from coordinate 13,656 downwards.
GGAGGTGACTGATGACAGCCAATATGGCTTCACTAAGGGCAAATTGTGCCTGACAAATCTGGTGGCCTTCTATGAAAGGGTTACAGCATTGGTGGATAAGGGAAGAGCAACTGACATCATCTACCTGGACTTGTGCAAAGCATTCAACACTGTCCCACATGACATTCTTGTCTCCAAATTGGAGAGGCACAGATTTGATAGCTGGACCATGTGGTGGATAAGGAACTGGCTGGATGGTCACACTTAAAGACTTGTCATCAACGGCTCAATGTCAAAGCAGAGACCAGTGATGAGTGACATTCCTCAGGGGTGAGTACTGGGACTAGGGTCGTTGAACATCTTTGTGGGAGACATGGACAGCGGGATCAAGTGCACCCTCAGCAAGTTTGCCACCAATACCAATCTGTGTCATGCAGTCAACACACTGGAGGGAGGGGATGCCATACAGAGGGACCTGGACAGGCTTGAGAGGTGGGTCCGTGTGAACTTCATGAAGCTCAACACCTCTCGTACGAGGACAGGCTGAGAGTATTGGGGTTGTTCAGCTTGGAGAAGAGAAGGGTCCAGGGGGACCTTATGGGGAGACCTTATAGCAGCTTTCCAGTACTTAAAGGTGTCTACAGGAGCGATGGGGAGGCATTCTTTATCAAGGAGCGTAGCAATAGGGCATGGGGTAAGAGCTTTTAGCTGAAAGAGGGTAGATTTAGATGAGATCTTAGGAAGAAGTTTTTTACTGTGAGGGTAGTGAGGCACTGAAACAGGTTACCCAGGGAAGCTGTGGATGCCCCATCCCTGGAGGTGTTCAAGGCCAGGCTGGATGAGGCTTTGAGCAACCTGGGCTAGTGGGAGGTGTCCCTGCCCATAGCAGGAGGGTTGGAACTCAGTGATATTTAAGGTTCCTTCCAACCCTAACTGTTCTATGATTCTATGATTCTTTAATTTTACTGTACTACAGCTATAGTACTAGCATATACACAGTACATAAATAATGAATCTTAAAGTGCTTTTCAGAGCTTTCCTTTTCAACATCAATATCCCCTCAATGACAGTTTCCTCAGAAATTATGCATTTCTGTCATGCATTAGGTGTATTAAAGCATTATATGAAATATTTTTTTCAAAAAGAGCTTTGCTCTCCAAGATGTCAGTGTCACTTACCTATAGGACAGAAACAAATAGGATTGTAAACTTTGTATTTGTCCTGGTATTTCTGGAACTACACATGTTAGGAAGGCTCTCTCACAATTTGACAAATGAATACTACTTATGTTAAATTACAGAAAGTAGTGTCTTGAATATACATTGCATACATAAGCAGTCTTCCTTAATTTTTCACCGAAATTACAAAGAACAAGACTGAATATTTAATTCATATATAGTTATCTAAGGCTCATACCCAAATCAGAAGCTCATGTCAATGGAAATTATATGAGAATGAATTTTAACCTTCAGTTGACAGTGTTTTGTTACACATAGTATATATATGGATGCCCCATTACTAATATATTATATATATTAGACATTTCCATAGACAAAATGATCCACACAACATACATATTTCACTGAATTTCCTCTTTGTCCAGGACCGAAACTCATTAATGGTACAAGAAAATAATATGAAACATTTCACATATATAGTAGGCTAAGAACATGCTCAGATGGCTCACGATAGCACTTTACACCGATATTTTAGTTACTGACCATGTCCAATCCCCTATTCATTCCCTACTATACAGGTTTAGATCATCTATCTGAATCATGTTTTCTAACAGAATACAAACCCACATGGCCCTTGGCTTTCATAAACTGCAACTTCTGTACCAATAAATGAAGTCCCTAGGATGAAGTACACCTCTCCACTGTGTAACACACTTTTTTTTTCACTCTGGATCCTTTCCATTTCACCCAAATACATACCAAGAATAGTTGGTTTCAAGTTGCTATCCAATTTCCAATTAAACAAATTTGTTATACAAAATAGGAAGAACAGGCCAGATAATTATTGTGTCTGTTTCACAGTCAAACCATGCTGCAAATTAAATGCCTTGAAATCAAAGCTTACATTTAAAAGGACACTGAGAAAATATTTTCATAAAATAGACTTTTCTCTTTTGTTATAGGAAAAAAAAAGAATTGAATACTAAAAATTGAAATCTATTTCTTCACCAAATCCCTGTCTTTCCTCCATGCATACACACTGTATGTTTCTGTATGGTTCCTCAAGAATAGTAGTTTGCTTGCAGGTATTCATTCTTTTTAGAAAACACTAGTAAAGCCTTTATTTGGGGAAGAAAATAATAGGTAGATACTAGAGTTTGATTGGGCTTGTTTTTACAAAAAGATAAATACCTATAGGAACTCCCTATTTATTATCTTTAGAAGTGCCTTTCCCTTCTGTAATAGCCAATACTCCTCAAGAGGGACTGCAACACTAATTCCAGGGACTAATTCCCTGGTGCCTTGACAGGAACAGGTTATGCTTCTATGAATGCCAGCAAAATAAAGCAGGAAAAGGACACACAGGGTGCTGTCTTGACCAGCATCTTACCATTCATCATCAAAGCTCTCTCTTGAAACCTGTTGCAATTTTTTTTCCATTAAAACATAAGTATTTTCTCTTTAAGGTTAACAGAATAAATTAAAGCTGGTTCGAACATCACTGCATGAGTCTACCATCCAGTGGGTTGTGGCAGTCTACACAAAAAAAAAAAAAAAACGAAGACCAGAAGCCATTTTGTGCAAGGTTTGGGGCTGATTATAGTTCTAAGACTGTTAAGTTTGAGACTACTAACTGCAGAGCACATTGGTATTGTTACAGTAAAACAACTGAATATTTGAACTGTATGTGAATAACCCATTGAAACCAAACTAACTTGCTTGTTTCAAGTGAAATATATGAATGAGCTGGGACCAAAATGCTAATCAGATCAACATTTCTGATGAAACTTTCAGTACTCTTCATTTTAATTGATTTATCTTCCATAGCTAAATAAAAAGCAAAATACTCTAGCTTCTCTGAAGCTCTCCTTGGTATACTCCACTACTCTGAGAATACTGTGAATAGCAGAAAGAACATGGAAAAACACTGGAAATGTGCTGCAAAACACTGGAAATGTGCTGCTTCTGCAGCTCTGTCAACTGCTATGATCAGTCTGGCTGCCCAGCTGACATCCATTTTTTAAATGCTTCATCCCTCTACATTGAAAACACATTGAAACCACATAGGGCAACAGCTTTAATCTAACATCCTTCATTACTGTATTTATTATTTAACGTAAATCTGTCAATAAGCTTATGATCTTAGACCAGATTTATGATCTGCCTCACCGAAATCAATGGATGAAAGCAGTTTAAAACAGTTTGATCTGGCAGAAAAGTATCAGGCCTTCAATCTACAGAGACAATCTTTTAGATAACGAACTCTGTTATCCCCCAAGTTAACATGAAAGGTTGTGGGTTTTTTCCTGGCTTCTCTTCATTGCGTGCAGATTAAGTTGGTGAACACTAATGAGTTAATACAGGAAGAATTCTTTCTGATACAGTTTTGAGAAAATCTGCCACTCCAGGGTGGGGGTGGTTTAGCAGGGGGAGTGTCATGGGTTAAGCAGAGTTAATTATTTTTTCTTTCTTCCTTCTCTTCATAAATAGTTAGCAAGAAGCTATGTTTTGGATTCCTGCTCAGGAGAAAACTGATAAGAAGGAACATTTATAGTTATTGCTAGGATACTCTCAAGGACAAATACATTCAGCCTCTCCTCTCCACAGACAGAGCGGGGAGGGGAGAGACAGTCCAGCTTCTAGCTTGGGATTTGCTTTTAGGTTAAGATTGAGAAGCAGACTGACCAATTATTCCATCCCATGCACGTCATACCCAGTATATAGATGAGGACCCTTCCAGGAGATCTCTCTCTTTCACTTCCCTGGGGCTCCGGATCATCTCGCTTCGGGTACCTGCATTCGCTCTCCCAAGGCCTTTCCCCCCCCCCCCACAGACACCGTTAGCTCTCAGCCCAGTACGCTCATTATCTCTGTTCCGTGAGTTTCGGGATCCTCCCTCTCTGGGGGGATCATTAGCTGTTTTTTTTCCCCTGCTTTGGTCAGCTCTCGGCCTGGGACGCTTGGGCTGTTATCTGCGCTCCGTGAGTGCCTCCAGGAGCGGCGCACACCCCCTCCTTTCCCCGCCCCCCTTTTTGGGGGAATCGTGAGTGCGGTTTCTGGGGATCATTAGCTGGCAAAAGGCTGAGCCTTTTGGGGGAGGTAGTATCATTGTGTATCACCCATTCCCTCCCTCCTCCAGGAGCATTGGCTGGGAGTGGGCTGGGCCTTTGGTCATCAGGTGGGGAGGGGCAGTATCACTGTGTATCACATTGCACATTTGTATATAGTATTATTTCCAATATTATTGTAGTTTAGTTATTAAATTGTCCTTATCTCAACCCACGAGTCCTCTTTACCATTTACCTCTTTAATTCTCTCCCCGAGCATTTGGTGGGTGCAGGGACTGTGTGAGCGGGTGTGTGTGGTTTAGCCCCCAGCCAAGGGCCAACCCACCACAGGGAGGTAGAAGGTGCTTTCCTGTTTTTTAATTGGCAGGTGAAACATTTTTAAATTTTCCAGAGAAATTATCATCACTCTAAAGGAAAGGCAAGCATATGTTTTACCTGGACTGGTAAATCTTCGTGACAATTTTGCAAGGCTGCTTAAAGATTTTTTTTCCCTCTCACACATGCAATTACTGGAACTGGGAACAAAGACTACAGGGAACAGAGTTTAATGGACTGTGATTACTGTTCTGGAACAGATTGAGCCTCTTTATAGCCTATGAGAAGACAATGCGAACTGAATTCAAACAAAGAACTGATAATGGATTTTACTGAAAACTACACAGCTAAAAAAAGACACTCTCATAATTCATATCCATGGAAGGTGTCTCAAAGCAAAAAGGGATTTAAAACAAATAAAGAGATGTATTACGCGTAAAACAACAGACTTACACATTTTATTTTTATATAGTACTCTCCTTCCAAAAAAAGGAAAAGCAACAACATTATTTACTTTTATTGTAAATATTCTCATTAATAGTGTTGTGTTCTGGCTTTTTCTTGCACTAATACAGTAACTGTCCCCTTCTGGTTGTTCAGGACGTTCAGTTCATGTTTCTATCTAACATAAGTCCCTGCTGCTACTAAAACAAATCAAATCAACACTACTTCAACCAGTGCTTTAGAAATAAAGCATATTTCATGTCAGTCATTCTGTTTTCCTCTACTTCTTCACCCAATCAGCTATCCGGACATTTTCTTCTTCTCCCATCAGCAAGATGAGGGAAGAGGTGATTTTCATGCTATCTACAATGAACCTTCTTGACTTGCTCACAGCATGGGGGAGGGATGTGCCTCAGCCCTGCATAAATACCTCCCTTTGTGACTATAGACATCATGTCTGATGTGCTGTCCTTGGTGACTGTTTTCTTTAAGCTGATACTTCTCTGAGCAGTGGAGGAGTAAGCTGCCTGTTTCTCGGTAAATAGGTTTTGAATTTTAGTCAGTAGATGAAAAAATAAATTTAAAATATATTTCCTGTAGTGTTATCTGCTTCAAATTCTACCTTTCATACAAGGAGGGTAACCCTGTTTGTAGATCAGAATATGCCCTATTAAACTTCTTACCAAATGAAACTGAAGGATTAAAACAATCATTAGAAGTTGTTATGCTGTTACCAGTAGGACTGATGACTTAACCCATAAAAATCACCAAACATCCCTTTTTCTGATTTCTGAGACAGATTTTCAAATACCATTTCACAAATTCCTGTTACAAGAACCGATACAATATCAAAAATGGGCCTCAAATCTACCCCCCAAACAGATGAATCTTCCTAGTTCTTTTTCACTGTATTAAAAAGGATTAGCTCTGCATATGAACAATCATTTTCATACCTCCAATTATGTTGCATAAACATTTTAAAATGGAAATATTGGTGGTTTGTAATAAGCAAGCTCAAGCTGAAGTTTTTCTAATATGCATTTTTCTTCTAACTTTGAATCCTCCTACCAGACGCCCACATTCTGCTAGTCTTTTTGTACTGCCTGTGTAACAGACATCTCCACTAGAAAAGACTGAAACAATTACCTAATGGTGCAGAACTAGCATGACAGTCCTTGCTGCTGTGCACCCCATTTCAATGAGGACGTGTTTTGTATGACTCAGAATGAATCAGACTGAGGAAAGAGAACTGCAGTCCCAGAAATAATAAACAGCAGCACACAATTTGGAAGAAAGATCCTATGCTGCTTAATCATCACTGCCCCACACCTAATTGCATTATACATTATACTGCATGCCTAAATAGGATACACATGTGGATATATGATCATGCTTCTAATGAGCTCCACAAATACTAATTAATGTCCTTTGCTGAAAATATCGAGCCTTAATCAGTCATAACCAGGTATTGATATAAAGCTAGATGCATTAGCAAAAGACATCAAGACTGTAAGAACTTCATCCCCCCACCATGCTTCCATCCCCATAAGCCAGACTGGTTCTTGCCTGTGAGAGGGGGCACAGCACTTAGGAAGCACAGAACCACTTCTTCCAAGTATCCAGCAAAAACGACAGGGACAATGAGTTGTGAACTTAACGTCATCCAAAATGGAGAATGCTAATGCATAGAGCCCTTTCAGACAGACGGGCTCTAAGCTAAACTGGATGCTTACCGCTTTTACAGGGTCAGCAGAGCTCTCCTCCCAAGTTCTCCAAAGGAACAGTGAGATTGCCACTTTTTTAACAAAGCCCAGGTGCCAGGTCTTCACAGCAAAGCCACACACATTTTGATAGGCTCCTAACAACTTCTGCCCTTAGTCATGTGTATGCAGTTAGGGCACAGCCCTGGAACTGGGGAAAGGTGCTGGCAGACCCCTGTCACTGCAGTGACCTCACATGAATCTTTCCTGTGGAAGTACACAGCTTACAGAGAGCATTACAGTACCAAAACTTGGACTCTAACTGGTCTTTGCAGCTGTGTAAGGCTCAACACACTCACAAAACTGGGTCAGATTAGTTTTCTAGAGTGGTGATGTCAAAATCCATGTAAGATATACACACTGAAGATATGTCTTACCCCAGCCAAAGCTTCTCCTGAGTTGTCCTGCTGATGAGTGCTGCTCTCTCACTCATCACCACGTATTGTTCAGAACACCACTCTCTTAAGCACAGATCTGTGGCAGCTGCTTTTAATCACATAAAATCCTACTCTATTTCTCCCTAAAAACAAAAAGGAACAATCCCTTTATTATAATGCTATTAACATACAATCTTTTCAGTAGAAAAGAAAATGAAAAGCTATCTTAAATAATACAAAACAAAAATTAAACTACCATATTTCTATATAATGTTCCTTTTTTACTCCCTAATCCTCCATTATTTACTTTCTGGTTTGGTTTGTCTATCTTCTTCTTACATATATTGATGTTTCTAACATCAATGGCTATTTAATATGCTTCCTTCTTACATTTATGTAGAGGTCTCCTTTTATTCCATTATTTGCATAATGCCCCTTTTCATATCTTTTTTAAAGAATAAATAGTTTTATAGATTAACAAATTACCATGAAGTGCAATTAACCTCAGTAAAGTCAGCAAGTCCACTTTCTTCACTTTCAGGAAGAAGTCAAATATTTAAAATCACTGCACACAACCAGAAATCCTTGAGATATCCTGTACTGCACCATTTCATGGTCAACTGCATTTGTCTAAAAGACCTGGAAGTACTGCAGTACTCCATAACTTTTCAAAAGAGGATTACATTCCCTGAGGCAGTGTCTTGGGGGTATCACAGCTGCATAGTTTTCCTAAAAAACTCCACATTAATTTGTATTTTCAGTTCATTACCTTTGGCCATGAACAAAATGCCAACATCTTAAATCCCTAGGGCTGGAATCTCAAGAAGGGCTTCCGTGAAAGATTTCAGCTTTCTCCACAGGACAAAAGGAAGACATGAAGATGTTTCTTTGCTAGCTTTACTTCAACACTTACTTAATGTCAACAATATACACATCAGCATTTTCTTACTTCCAAACATGGAAATACTGAATATACAGGATAAATTATCTCAGCAGTCAGCAGCAATGCCTACTTTTGTTTTGCTGCCTTCAGCAGCTTTCTGTTCCATCAGGGATGACTGCATACTGGTTTTGGTTTCCTATCTAGCCTATACGCTACAAGACAAGAGTAAAGAGCTCTGGAATCTTCCTAGAGAGTTTGATAATAGCTCAGAGGCCCCATATGTTACATCACTAACCCCCAAGTCATTTTCTCCCTGTGGAAAATGGATGAAAGAAGACGACATTGGAAGGAATGGTAGTCAGTGTACAGGTATCCTAACTTCATTTGTTCTTTTTTTCTGTCTTTCACCTTTCCATCAGGCAACCTCTGGAGCATCCAAGTGCCAGCTTTATTGTACCAACTTCCAGCAGGGCAGAGAGTGACTTGGGGAGCACAGACATGACTTGGCCTTTTCTTCTGCAGGCCTTGACTGAGGGCACACCACAGCCTGCACAATGTTAGCCTGCTTTCAGTGAGGGTCTCAGAAGCTCACTTAGGGAGAGAAACATTAAGGGTAGTAAGGAAATGCAGACCTGCACTGGCACTGTGTTCATCCACTGGGCTGTCTGGACACACAGATCCCACTGGGCTTTCACAACTGAACTAGTATTTGGAGTCTGGTTCCTGTATACTCTGTGAGCATGGCCTTGATGACAGTGCTGAAATTGCCCTGAGAAAAGAGTGTAGAGAAACATGCAGAAAAAAAAAAATTACTTGTATGCTTTTCCATTAAAAAGAGCTAATTAATTTAAATCCAAATAAACCCAATTATAAGATATTGAAGTCACCAAAGGCACAAATTAACACTAGACTTCTATGATCCATATGCCAAATCAAATCAACACTTCTGTGAGTCCAAGCCCTGAATTTCACAATAAATAATATCAAGAGAACAATATCTGTATTTTCTCTGTGCTAAACAGAAGATAGGTTTCATGACCAAAGGGGATGATTAACATCAGACCTTTTGCTTAAGGCAGTTCACTGATCCTCTACAGTGGCATTTGATTTGACCCCAGAACTTGTGTTTGAATCTTTTAGAAAGGTACCCAAGTGCCTAGGGAAAATTGACATACTGTCTACTACAATGAGCAGTTAAGCCATAAAAAAGAGCTGGAGAGACATAAAGCTTAGAAACTACTTTCTGGGCTGAGATTTCTGATGATATACTGAAGAACTGTTACGGTTTTGTGTGGTGGGTTTGTTTGGTAGTGGGGGAAGGGCTACAGTGATGGCTCCTGTCAGTAACTGCTAACAGTTCCCGCAGCTCCAAGCCTGCTCTGCTAGCAGGGTAGGGGTGCACTATGGAGACAGCCCCTGTGAGAAGCTGATGGAAGTTTCCCCGGCTCCAGGCTGGACTCACCCCTGGCCAGGCCTGAGCCAATCGGCACCTCTGTGAATAACGTATTGAAGAGGGGGCACAGCACAGGGAGTGGGGGTGCAGCCCTGCACAGGGCCAGCCAGGCTGGTCCATCCAGCCACTGCCTGCTGCCTGCCCAGCCTCTGCCATGGCCCAGACAACCCAGCGCAGCCCCTCCCTGAGAGCTGGGAGTTTCTCAGAAGCCAGTGAAAGAACCTGCAGCAGAGAGAGGAGCGGGGTGTGAGAGAGACAACTACACAGACACGCAGGTCAGTGAGGAGAAAGGAGCAGGAGGAGGTGCTGGAGCAGACATTCCCCTGCAGCCCCTGGTGAAGAGCATGGTGATGCCCGTTGTCCCCGTGCAGCCCAGGGAGAGCAGAGCTGGCCTGCAGCTTGGTGAGATGGAGCCATGGAGGACCCCACTCTGGAAGAAGTAACTGTGCCCAAAGGAGGCCATGAATTTGTGGAAGAGACCCACACTGGAGCAGTTAGTGGAGAACCGTGGCCCATGAGAAAGACTCAAGTTGGAGCAGTTTGTGAAGGACTCTCCCATGAGAGGGACCCCACGCTGGAGCAGGGAAGACTGTGAGGAGCCCTCCCCTGAGGAGGAAGGAGCAACAGAGGCAACACGTGATGGACTGACCACAATCCCTTTTCCATACCCCTGAGCCACCAGGGAGTGGGGAGAAGGTGGAGAAATTGGGAACAAAACCTTTGGGCCTGGGAAGAAGGGAGGGATGGTGGAGAGGTGCCTTTTTAAGATGTAGTTCTCTTTCTCATTATCTTGCTCTGTTTTTCAATTGTTAATGAATTAAATTGATTTTGTGTTCTCCCAAGTCGAGCCTGTTTCTTGTCATGACCTAGGTGGTGAATGAACCCTCCCTGTCCTTGCCTCAGCCCACGAGGTTTTTAGAAAGAGGCTGTGTGATGGCCTTTAAACCACAACAAGAGAACTCCCTGGTTCTGGGGTACAAATATTTCAGATTTCTGCAAAAATTTGTCATTCACATTCATGCTGGATAATTTGTCTTCTTAATTCCATGTGTCATTATGTCGGACTATAACCACCTGTTCAGATTAAAGATTTTGTTTACTTAACAGAATAAGTATAGTTTATATTGAGAAAAACACTGGGGAAAAGATTTATTTGTACCTTAGGAAATAATATTTAGACTGCTGAAATTTGAAGAATTACAATAGGAACAACATTAACTGCTGCTGGTAGGGACTAATACGCAGACCAATATGATCAAGCTGTAGCCATTTATTATGCCTCGATTACACACTTTCGTACAGAGCTCTTGCAGATTTGGCAGCTACTAATTGAATACAATTATTTTAAAATCCTAAAAACAAAGTTACTATTGGCTACTTTAGTCCTGGGAACAGGACCCTTAAAATTACTTAGTCATGCTGATTATTTATCTTCAGTTCCTCCTTATCTCACTCACATTCTGTACAATTGCTTTCTTTCTCATCCCTTGCACGTGTTATTTTCTCCTGTAGTAGAAATCAACTACATGAGGACTTTCTTCTAAAAAAGGTTCTCACAAACATGAGTATTTTTTTTCTAAGAAGGTTCTCACAAACATAAGTATTTTTCTTCTAAAAGGTTTCCCACAGTTAACTATATGTCAAAGATGCTGTCACTCAGGAGATTCAATTCACAGGGAAAACTGCTGTGAAGTTAATGATTAATGTATGGATTTGAAAATGCACATGCTTGAAATTACAAAAAATAAAATCTAGTGAGCCACAGTTACAAAATTTTTTTAAAAAATATAAAATTGAGAAAAAGCACTGCTTATACAAGACAAGCATACATAATATTTTATATTTAAAAGTCTTGAAGAGAAAATCTTATTTCACTGTTCAAACCAAGTCTTCACCCTCTCTAAAACTGTCTTTTATGCAAAAGGTTCAGTACATGTCTAGGAGGCCATTGCTCCACTTAAGACTAGATTAAGTAATAGTTACACTAGTATATACACTTAAAAAAAAAAAANGGGTTACACTTGCAGGAGGGTACATCCAGGCCTATGTCCAAGACAACATTGCATTGTCCTTTGGTAACAGACAGAAGAGTTGATGGAGACTGAAAGCATCACAGTGCTTGGTGTATTTATATCTGCTCTTAAGCCTTCTCTCAAATCCACTATGCGAAAAGAGCTTCAGACTCTTATATGAGATTAGAAAGAGTCTTTTAAGTCCTTTTCAAATTAAGAAATAGGCTAGTATCTTATTGAGCCTGACAGTATCATGGCTTTGAAAACTTCTAACTCAACTTCCACTTTCCACTTACAGACCTCAAAAATTTTAGATTATATTTTAGTTGACTGCAGTTTCTCATCTCTTTTACATTATACCCACTGCTTCTTCAGAAGATACTTTTTTACATGTGTTTTGCTGGATAGTGGTTGCTATCTGCTAGACTTTCAACTTGTCATGTTTGCAAGGTGGTTTCATTCATCAGTGTGAAAAAGAGAGGCAAATATGCATCTTGTAGCCCAATACACCAATGCAGAGAACAGGATTTTGAGTCTATTTCTCTCTGCCTTAGGTCATTGTAGACATAGGCCACAATTCACCTTTACTGAAGCTGGAATTTGTTAGTATTTAAGGTGGGGAGTATGTGCAGAACTGACTGCTGAAGAAAAATATGGTCCCATCAAAACTGTCCCAGGAACCACAACAAGGAAGTGCTACACAAATGTCTGCAACTCATACCTTGAAAGAACGCTTAGGAGTTACACAGGTTCAGCTCCAGAGTTCCATGCATCCTTTCCCTTAGTGAAGAACACTTAACTTGTAGTCTCTGTTTAAGCTCTAGGGCCAGAGAGGACTACCACTATTGTTCATTCTCACATTACATACATACACTGGCTGTAAAACTGCACTTTGTAAGGCCTGCAACAAGCCCCACCATTTCTGATATTAATTAAGATTTTATGCAAAATATCTTCCCTCATCTCAAATATCTACTTATATGTTAAAGAATACATATAGAATTTAAAATGTTCATATTGAAATATCTTTCTGCTGATTTCTGGTACACTGTCACCCTCCAACTTCCCCAAAGGGGCGAAGTTTGTTTGCCAGTTTGTTACTCTTTTATTTCTTCCAAATGTTGTGAATTTCAGACGCTGTTGAAGATTATGTCTATGGTACTGAACTAAACAACATCCAGAAAAACATTTGAACACTAGAACATACTTGTCTGTGCAAGCAAATTCTTAAAATATTCCCTAAAACAATTTTGTTGTGTACCCCTCGCAAAGAATTCATGAGCATGATTTGGGAGACATGGTGTTCCCAGAACTGTTCCTAAAAGGCAGTTTGTATGCAGCCATCCTATTCTTGGAGGATAAGAGAGTTTACTAACGCACGTGCACGGCATTATCTGCCAGTTAGCCCCAGTGCCTGGGAGAGGTTTTAGCTTACCGGTATAAACATAGCTTTAATTTATATAGATAGGAGATTCTGATATTGGGAGGTAAACATAGCAACTGCCATTGTTCATTTGCTGGCCAACATTATTTGGGCAGCTGTTGAAAACATTATTAATGAGTCAGATACAGTGAGATCCTGCACTGCTCATGAAGGTCTAAGTATTCTAAAATCCAACTTGAAGAAAAGAGAAACTCCCTGCAGCCTCCAAGGAGGAAGGACACACAGGATTAGGCATGAATGTGATGATAATAAACATTGAAATGGAGTTGTAGGAGAGTTCATTTTAGAGTGAAATCAGTATCCGTGAATATAACAAATGGCACAAAAAACACTGTCAGCAAAAATCTAATTGCAAACGGTCATGTTACAGAACCATGTTCAATGAAGAAGCAGGAGAGGTTAACGGGAGAAGTAAAGAAACAAGCAGTAAGGACTCATCACACCTTTATCTGTCTTCCTGTTTTGTATCAGTTGTGCACTACTTGTAGCAATGACTGGAGTTTGTATCTACTCATGACATTGCAGGACATATTGTATTTTAAAATCTACCTTTTTATAGAGCTTACATCATTACCCTTCAAACTGGATGGGTTTTACAGCATATTTTTTCCTCCTTCCTACCTTTCAAATTGCAGATGTACCTGCTAAAAAACAGGCATGTTTTCTATCAAAAACATCTCTTCAGCAAAATATGTCTTTACATAAGGAAACTGCATTTCTTTTAGAAGCCCAAAGAGTTAAAA
>VZTO01023124.1:0-14003 GCA_013400615.1 Syrrhaptes paradoxus | reverse complement strand
AAAAAAAAGCTGGAAACCACTGCTCTACATTATACAAACCTTGCTCCCCAGCCCAGTCCTGAGTCTTGGTTCTCAAACTTCTGACCACTTGTACCATCCTCTTGGTTTTCTAATTTGCCCTTAACTCTAAAATGGGATGTCCAGAACCATTTTACAAAAATCTTGCTTTATGGGCTATCGGTATGCCGTACAGTCAGTGCTTCTTTACATCCTTCAGCATGATGCACATCTTTTTCTAACTACGGAATAAATCCGACAAGACTTATTTTGTGATATGCTTTGGCTACATGGCTCACGTGTTTTCTCTGCATTCCTTGGTGTCAATCTCTGAATTAGTTACAGGTACATGAAAACTAATTTTTCTTCATAATTGGTCCAATCTGCCACTGTGAATCCTGTTCTGCAACATACACACAGTGTCTCCGAGCTCAGCGGCTTGCAGGACACACAGACAAACCATGACCTGCACTTAAAAGACAGCAACCAGAAAGCCTTCTGAATAAACTCTTCACTCACGTAGTAAAACAAGCCCCTGTGAACGTGTCACAGACCATCAGATCTGGAAACCTCCTGTCTGCGCAGCACCCAAGGGGCAGATGCTGCTGCCCGTGACAGCAGGGTGTGCTCACACCGCTGCCCCACCAGCAGAAGCCAGGCAGCCTGCTCGCACTCCCGGGGGACAGGAACGAACAGGAGTGTTCAATGTGCAGCCAGAAAGAATTCCTGACAGCGCCAAGCAGCTGCTGCTTCATGAACACTGACACTGGAAGACTCTTCAAGCTGCCTTCACTCACATTTCTATCTGTATTTATTATTTCAGCCTGGTTCATGGTCTTTGTGCAAAAAATTGGCAAAAGGCTTTACAAAGGTACAACCTGCTTTTGGGGGTCTCCAAGATGCCCAAAGTTGCAAACAGCAGTTGATGTGTGTGTTGAGACGTGCCAAAGTTCTTTGAAGGACACCAGGTTACGGTAACACTTGTGAATTCTTTTTTTATTTGCCCCAGAAAGCAGCCAAGTTTGCTCAAGGGCAATATCTCAATGACCATGCTGGGTAGCAGGCAGAAGCAGCCACAGCAAGACAGTCACACAACTGGGAGTTAGGAGCTTGCAGCTCAAGCAGGACAACTGCTAAAAGGAGCAGATGGATGAGGCTGACATCTATCTACCTCCAGGCTCTGCTGACCTGGGGACCTGTGACACTGGCAAAGACATGAAGAGAGGCTTCATGAACACCAGGACAGGAGACTTTCCCCAACCAGGCCACCAAAGTCACCTCTGCTATGACTGAATACGACTCCAATCTCTACAGCGGGTCTGGTTCAGCGGTCTTGTGGGAGGGTGCTGTTCTACCAAAGCAAAAATATCCTGCATCGCAATAATAAATTAAATATTCCCATCTACACCTCCTCCATTCGTCCCTCCCTCAAGCAGTTATAGGTTTTGTCAAGCAGCAAAAGGTGCACACAAAAGCACTGGAAGCTTTACACAGCACAGAGGAAAGAACCATACTTACTTCAGAATAATATCAGAAAGTCTATTTTTACAATATTTTAATCCTAAATTAAAATCCACTCATACAAACGTCTTTAAACTAAAAAGTTAAGCTGTTCCTTATATCACATAAACAATGCTAGAACATCATAAAGATATTTCACTTTTAATAAAGTGAAACTATCCAACTGCTTTATCAACCTAGTTATGTAATTGGCTCAATAGAAAAAAAACCCTAAATTCATGAGATGTGTTCAAGGTAGCAATTGTACATCCATGTGTGTGCTGCACATGTTGGAAAATACATAGAATGGTTTGGGTGGGAAGGGACCTTAAAGCCCCCCCAGTGCCACCCCCTGCCAGGGGCAGGGACACCTCCCACTAGCCCAGGTTGCCCAAAGCCTCATCCAGCCTGGCCTTGAACCCCTCCAGGGATGGGGNTCGGACCATCTCCGGGGCTCCTCTGGCCCCGCTCCAGCAGCTCCGTGTCTGTCCTGTGCTGAGGACCCCAGAGCTGGGGGCAGCCCTGCAGGGGGGTCACCAGAGCGGAGCAGAGGGGGACAATCCCCTCCCTCACCCTGCTGCTCATGCTTCTTTTGATGCGGCCAGGACACTATCAGCTTTCAATGCAAGCACACATTCCGAGCTCACATTCTGTTTTTCACCCACCAATACCCCCAAGTCCTTCTCCTCAGGGCTGCTCTCAATTCACTCCTCACCCAGCCTGTATCCATGTTTGGGATTGCCTCGACCCAGGCGCAGGACCTTGCACTTCACCCTGAACTCCAGGAGGTTCACACAGGCCCATGTCTCAAGCCTGGCACCTCTCCTGGCCGGACTGTGCAGGCATCCTCAAGCCTCTCCTCTGGCATGAGCTCGAGAGAGAGACTGAGGTAATCGTAGTGAACGTAAGATGACCCACTACAGTACCCTTCCACTACTCACAGCTCTCAAAGCACTGACACGAGCTGGCCCCAGAAGCAGCACCACCTGACTGTCACCATGGACAGGGAGGACTTCAGTCATGAGCCAGGTGATCAAGGGGACTCTGCAAACCAGGCAAATAGACTGCTAAAAGCTGCATTTGCAAGAACACATTTAAAATCTGGCCAGGTCACAAGCATAACTTTCCGCACGACCCAAGCCAGGCCCCTGGAGAACACTCCAGGTACACCACAAGCATCTGAAGGGACTGGAGGCAGTCTGGCAGAAGAAACTTTCAAGCCAAGGAAGAATCAATTCTACTGCTATGAACTGTAAGAACAGAGAGAGACAGAAAATCAGGGATGTTTTCCTCATATTTAGTCTGAGAAAACAAAAAAAAAAGTTTGAAATTAGTCTGGCAGAATTAACCAGTCACTGAAGCGATGACTCAAGGGGAAACACCATCTCCATCACTTTTAAGCACACAACGTTCTACAACAGCGTATTTGTAAAATCCCTTCGCCCCATCAAAAGCCTCAAGAACCTGAATCAATCATCACTGATTCTCATTAATTGCCAGGTGAAGATACTTCTGACAAGGATACCTTAATCAAAATATAGGAATAAGCACCTTGCAGAACAGGAGAGATGAGCCAAATTCCCAGTTACCGCTGCTGCTCTTTTGGAGCTTGCTTTGAAAACCAAGCAAGGGGAGTATTTGCTGTCACCGAGACAGGAGACACAACCTCGGTGGCCACGTAACTCTGGCTGCCCTCTGAAATAAACACCAAGACTCCTGGCCTAAGTCTTGTGAGAGGAAATCAGTCCCTACAGGAACATCGCTGTAGGTTGGGTGGTGTTCATCTCACCTCACTCCAGGAGTGTCTGTCTGACCCAGCTACCACAGGGGGTTTTAGGGGTAACAAAGGCAGACGGAGCGCGCGAAGCTCAGCGCCCAGGCCATCTGACCACAGGCAGGCAGGCATACCTTCTGGTATGAACCACGCAGGAAGGTCAACAGGCTTTACAGGGACTTACGCAAACGGAGATGCTGATGCTACAGCTATTTCATATCTGGACAGTTATTTTAGGGGCAAAATCCACAAAATCTGATGGCTGACTTGAATGTGAAGACCCAGCACTGAAAATGAAGATCCATATAGCAAGGTTTACAGAGAAAACAAGAAATCAACCAGCTAGTCGGAAAAAAACGCAGAGGAGGGAAACACTTCATTCCTTCTGTAGCCACTTTGATGCGAATGAAGGGGGACAGAAGACTTACAGCAGGTCTGTACTGGCACTGCTGGATTAGCAGCAATTTTATGGCCAACAATGTTCATACACAGGTGATGTACCCACTGACATTCTCAGGAAAAATCTGTAATTCCCAAATCTTAGACACTAAAATAGCAATTGAAAGCAAACAAATAATTTTTCCACCACATCCATTCATTTTAAAATGAAGTCTCAACTGCTAAACAGTATTGGATTACAGAAACTCCGCAGTGGGAACAGAAATAACGGATTATGTTTGGTTTCAGTAGCCAGTTCATTAGGCTAATTATCTTTGACGCAGAGTGAACAGCAGTTTTTTAAAATTTAGTTGGCACAAGGTCTTTTTTTCACCACGCTAACATTGTAGCTTCATGTGTTTAAGCCGACACTGCTTCCATATTCCCAGATTGCTCAGGGACATCCTTTTCCTCCATTTCTGCCAGCAGTCAATGAAACGAACCAGACAATAAGGCTGATAATGTTTAAAAATGAACCCTCCTTGGATGGGTCACGTTTAACCTAGCTCAGTTTCACAGCCCAGTTTACCAAGCAGCTGCACACCCCCATAAGGAGGGGCAAAACAGGACAGAAGCATGCACACCTGATTGTTTCAGCCTCTAGATGTCCGAATTGCTCAAATCACTGTACATTAATCCTATCTGCAAATACATCTGTGTATATACTGATGATATTATCTGCTCTGACTAGCCATACCAACAGCTCCCGGGCCAGCAATTTCCCTCTGACAAACCTGTATCTTCTCACTGATCTGCAACGGTTCCAAAAGAACTGCTACGGCATTTTAAGAAGCATCAACAGTATCATTCACACTTCATATGTTGCACATTCTAATTAAAAAAAAAAAAAAATCTATATAACATGCAGGACCTTCCTTACCTTTTATTGAACTCCTCAAGTTCTGCTCTCAGTTTTCCTATTTCAATCTGTAACCTAGCCCTCTCCTTGGCCGTTTCATCCAGAACTCTTCGAGCATCAGCCAGCTCAGACTCATAGAGACTCTTGATTCCGCTCACCTACGGGGGGAAAAAAAGGATTCAGACATGAGAGCATCCCAAAGACTTGAATATCGATCATTTGCAATTAATATGCACCTACAATTAGATGCGATCTAGTTCCAAAGATTAAATTTTTATTCCCAGTGGGACATAACAAGACATACTATATTTGAAATGTGCAAGTTTTCCACAAATAAACTGAAACAGATCAGTACACCCTACCATCAGATTTTGAATTATTCACCCTCATTTACAAAACTCTGCTTTGGGAGATTTTTTTAAACAATAATACCACTTAAAGATAAATTGTGATAGAATTATTTTGCAAAATACAGGTCCAAGGCCCAATTTGACTCTTCTGCTCTCGCATTATAAAGGTAAAAAGACTCCGAAACTGGACAAACTACGGAAACACGAACTGTTCAGACATGAGCTTCCGTTCCTGTTCTCTACCTCAGCGGATGCAGATCTACAGACCTCACCCTGTCCCAAATCAAGGTGTCACATAATCACCCATTCAGACCACAGCAAAGCACCTCAAACTCTTCCAAACATCTATTTTTTTTTTTCAGAATGCAAGATTATTTGGAAGTTGTATCAGACAGCTAAAATGCCAAGAGCATGTAAGATTGCCGTTACTGCTTCTATCCGAGGATACCAGCACAGCTATCACCAGTGTGAAAATCAGAAACAGAGCAATCAGGGAGTGAGAAGAGCCAACAGCAGAATGTACCAACTTTAGGAAGAGAAATATCATAACAAAGCACAAAAAGTAGAAACAAGAAAGCAAACTGTGATACTCCTAGGAGTGCCTATTTCAACATCAGAGTGGCACCAACGACAGACTCAACCATCTGGCCTTCAAAAAGACTAATTAAAAGCAGCCAGAATAAAATTAAGTCTCTGACAGACTTTATTCTCATTAAACTTCTGAAATTAACTAAAATATGACAGTATGAGGGCTGAGAAGCCTTAGTTTACTAGCATACCAGATACCAGAAATGACTGGACTATCTATCTGTGCAGTCTTCACAGAATCCCAGAAGGGTTTGGGTGGGAAGGGACCTTAAAGCCCCCCCAGTGCCACCCCCTGCCATGGGCAGGGACACCTCCCACTAGCCCAGGTTGCCCAAAGCCTCATCCAGCCTGGCCTTGAACCCCTCCAGGGATGGGGCATCCACAGCTTCTCTTCTTTAAAGAATTGATGCTTTCAAGCTTTATTCAACTTCAGGTTTGGTTTTTTGTTGGTACCTCCCCTTTGTCAACGGTACAAGCCAACACAACTCTGCATTATCAATCAGAAAATTTAGGAAGTTCTACAAAGGAGTGTACCATGACTATGCTAAACTCTTTCACGCAGGGCTCCACAATGCCAAGGAAAAAAAAATCAGGAGATTTTAAGGCTGTAAAGCCTTTTGTTATGGACGACCATGGAGTGAAAATCCAGTATTTGCAAATTGCGATACAAAATACAACTGCCCAAAGGCACTGATTCTGCACCATCAGGTACCACACCCACAACACTCCTCCCCTAACACTGGCCCTTCTTTGGGCCATCTGTCCTTGTTGAGTGTGCTAAAATCTTTGTCCTGGGACATCTACAAGGAACCTGCAGCTGTATGGCTGTAGGCTCAGAGGAACACACGAAATCACAGTGCAGGATACCAGGACAAACCCCTTCCCAGTAGTCTGGGGCACAAACTGAAATTCCATGTCAAGGTCCAAAGGAAGGAAGCCTTTTCCCCTGGGTTTCCGTGAATACTGTCAGGAAAAGGTGTCGTGTGATACACCAGGCAGTGAATAGTTTGTGCTTTTGAGGCACTAAAGACAACACAGAGCTTAACACCACCAAACAGCAATATTCTGAACACACACTTAATGCAATTCCTGGGTAGAGAGCATATAGCTAGACGGAGCTAAAAATTGCCTGATGAAAGCAGTTTCAGAACCTGTTGGAAAAAAGAGAACCAGAATGTGCTCGTTAATTAGAGAGGACGGACACAGCACAACCAGTTGTGGTGGCTTAGGATGTATTTTCCTCCTGCGGCAAGTTAACCTCTTCTCTGCTCTTATTCCAGCCATACACACGAGAAGGGAACACACAGGTCCAGTTCACAGATCAAAGCGTTAGTCAAAAAGCCACTTTCACTAGAATTTTAAGCTAATGCACTGAGCAGACAGAAATAACCGAGACAGAAGGGCACATTGCAGCTTTCAGCAGAGGGAGGGAACAGACAGCTGAGAGCAGCAACACCTTCAATCCCTTCAACAAAACCTCCAAACCACAACAACCCTCACCAGAGGATGCAAAGAGAAAATGGATTCACCATAAAACTGATAAAAGTTTTGGATGATCAAACTGAACTGGAGGACAGCTCAATATGGTCTTTCTAGATGATAAAAAATGACATCTTGTTTCTTTTCAGCACTGGTCGAGTGAAGAAGAAAGAACCAAAGAGAGCAGCAGGCTAACAAGAAAGCAAGCAGCGCCAGCCTAGCTGAGCTAGCCTGGGACTGTATGCCTGACAGCACATCCAGCCCAAGACAGGTATTCATGGAAAGCATCTTTCTACCTCAGCACTGAGAGAAACTCTAAGAAGTACTTCTGTTCCCTGACTGTCTCCTCAAACTCTGCACTGGTGGAAGGAACTTCAGAGAATCTAACAACTCTCTGAAAAATTTCTAAAGTAGTACAGCCCCACAAGTGCCTCTGTTTAGCGCGCACCCATGATTTTGCTTTGTTTTAACTTTACAGACACTCTTCTGCCCACCCCCCTTGTCAATCACTTTACATTTGCTACTCAGTTTGGTCTCTGGTACAGTGATACTTCTCAAAAAGGTGCTGTCAAGCCAAAGCAGGACCTCCCAGATAAGCCTCCCATGCCCCTTCTAGCCACCCACCCACACAAAGTCACTAGGAACAACAGCCCATATCCACGGCAACAAGAGAAGGAAGCTGAATGAAAGCATCTGGCAACTCTGAAGCCCACTTCTGGTTCTTTGTCTCATCACATTTCTGATCCGACTGCTGACAGATGGTGTCTACCTGTCCTTGAATACTCCCAAAGAATACCGGATGCAAGAGATAACCTGTGTGATGATGTCTTCCATTTTTTTGGGAAAAAAAACCCGATTGTTTCAACAGGGCAACTAGGGAACACTGAGACATTGGTCAAACCAAGACATCATTGTAGGCTAGAAAGACCACATACACAAAGTATTTTAAGATAATCAAAACAAGGTGGTTGAGACACAGCAGNGTATCCACGGCAACAAGAGAAGGAAGCTGAATGAAAGCATCTGGCAACTCTGAAGCCCACTTCTGGTTCTTTGTCTCATCACATTTCTGATCCGACTGCTGACAGATGGTGTCTACCTGTCCTTGAATACTCCCAAAGAATACCGGATGCAAGAGATAACCTGTGTGATGATGTCTTCCATTTTTTTGGGAAAAAAAACCCGATTGTTTCAACAGGGCAACTAGGGAACACTGAGACATTGGTCAAACCAAGACATCATTGTAGGCTAGAAAGACCACATACACAAAGTATTTTAAGATAATCAAAACAAGGTGGTTGAGACACAGCAAAGCATTTTTCAAAAAGCTGAGGTCACGTACAGATGAGAAAAATAAAATTGTTCATGACAGCTGTTCATCACAATACAACATGGCAAGCCAAATGATGAAGCCTGAAGAACAACTCACGGTTGGAGAATGGAACTGGTCTTGCCCTGCTCATGACAAATGCATACATGAGAGTCTCTGGCCCCAAGAACCACCTAAAAAATGCAGTGAAAACATACCTTGGGCTTTTTTTTGCTTGTATTTGCACTAGAGGAATCTAAGAGATTTCTGCAGTTAGGCTTAAGTTGAAAGTATCATAGAACAGATCAACCAAACAAGCAGTAACAAACCATCACATTTAAAATGTACTAACACCTTGCTAAATCCCACTTTTTTAACTAAATCAATCAGTATGTTATTTAATTTCTCATTTAGAGTTCACTCTGTATGAGAGAATTAGAAGATGGCTCATGCCGTACACGTTTATAAAAGAGGAACTACCTATGACTGAACTCTCAAGTCCATGGCAGTAGACATCAACCTGAAGAACAGAATCCCAGGGCACACAAGTCGTGCTGAGGAATAATCAATGACTTCTGCACAACCTGCTGGCCTCGCTTGGTCAGTCAGGGCACATGTGTTCACAACAGATACAAAAAAAAGAATAGTAGCGGGTACATGACTTACGTCCCTGCACTGATGCTCCTCTACCAAGTCTTTCTTGCACCAGACTTTCCCCCCGGTCTCAGAGGCCGGGGATTCCTGAAGGCTGGTCTGACCACAAGGCAGCATTGAGTACATCAGCCTTCCTTCTGTCCAAGTTTAGTCAGGAGCTCTTTGCTTATTCATAAAGGTGTCCTTCCGCCTCTCCTCCATCTCCTGATTGCTGGGATGGATTACATGTGAGCTTGGAGGAGGTTATCCTTGAGTATCAACGCAGCTCTCATGGATCCCTTTTCTCTCCAGGGCTACAAACCATGGGATTCTTCCAAGCAGAGCCCTGAGGAAGCTGAAGTCTACTCTCCTGATAGCCAGGGTTCTGGTCCTGCTTTTTGCTCTGCTCCATCCTCTAAAGATCCCAGACTCCACTGTCTCATGGTCACTGCCCTGTCCTTAACATCCCTGACCAGTTATTCCTTAAGTATTGCACCCAGGAAAGCACAAAGACCTCTTCCCATCGACTGAAGGAGGCATCGTTCACCTCTTCTTCTTGATCAGGTCAGCAGCAGACACATACCACAACATCACCCATCCTGGTCTGCCCACTCAACCCAAGTAACAAGCTCTCTGCTAGCTCACGAGCCCTCCTTGGGCAGAGCTCCAGCTTCCAGCGCTCTCTCACATAAAGGACAACCCCTCCTCCACACCTTCCCAAAAAGCCTGTGTCCATCCACCACAGCACACCAGCCATGTGAGCTGTCCCCAGCTCCAAGCAGGTCACAGTTCCGTAACCCTCCCTCCCCATTTGTTCCCCATGCGGCACACGTTAGCGTTACAGGCATTTCAGAGGAGCACACAAGCACAAGGACTCCCCAGGAAGGGCTGGAGAGCCTTCCCCACAAGGCTGTCCTGGAGGCACTGCCCTCTTTACGTGCCTGTGCTGGGGGGGTTTCCATTTCATCCATTTTCTGTTGCTTTCCCTTCTGTTCACATAACCCTGGGCCTTTCGCTTGCTTACCCCATCCACCACATCCTGACCTGATCTTACCTGAGAGAGCAATCTCTCCCTCCCCCATCATTCCCACTTTAAAGTTCTTCTCAGCAGGCTGACCTGCCCTGTTGGCAGAGATACATCTGCCCTACTTAGTCAGATGGCTCCTGTCTCTTTGAAGCACTCGTCAATCCTGAAAGACGGTTCCACGGTCAGAAACCAAAAACCCTCTTGCCAGCAGCAGTTGTGCAATCCGATGTCGCTCTGCAGGATCTGCTCAGCCATCCTCAAACCCTTCCCCCTCCCCACACCAGCTGGGCCCCCAGGCCATTAACAGTCATCCAGAGCCATGTAGGTCAGCCCCGTCAGCACCCCTGGTGTCTCCGCGGAAGAGCAGCTGGGATAACAGCTACACAGCCAAGTGAGGCTCAGGAGCCTCTGCAATGCCCAGAATGCAAGCCCCTGGAAAGCAGCAAAACTCCCCGGGTCACAGGTTAGGCCAACAAATTGGTCCCTGTCCTCTGAAAATGCAGGCCCCCCGCCATCTGAAGGCAATGGAAGAAATAAAGCTAAAACCTCAGAAGTGAGTCCAGCAGCAAGAAGACAGGCTGCAGCCTGATCCACTCCATGTCAGTGTGCACCCACGCCCAACTCTTCCAGCACAGAGGCCAAGCTGGACACCCTACAAATTGTACCATGAACGTGCTTTCACCGTTTCTTTTTGCTGGCAAAAGAGCCTGCAAGCTTCTAACTGGACAAGGTAAGAGACAAGGAAACAGAGCACGTGGAGAACAAGAAAATAGAGATGTTTCCATAGCACGGTCTGGAAGGCAGGACTACTGGATGCTCTTGAGTGGTGGGAGCACTCAACAAGGATCATTGTGCAGTGGCTCAAGGACAGGCACATGAACACAGACCCGCCCACAGCCACCACTTGAGAAAAGGTGCAAGACACCACTCAGTGAGGACACAGGGAAGACGCCAAGGAGGCAATGAATGGACACACTAGGCAACAAGCATGCCCCACCCAACCACAAGTGCTCCAGACATATTTGGCGATGAAACAATTTCATTGATGTACAAAGCGTAAGTGTATTCGCATGAAGTGAGGTGTGGCTCAACATGTTCATTTTCACAGTTATGGATTGATGAAGGACTGCCAGTCAGCGATGGCTCAGACTCAAAGAAAAGATCTCGAGAACAATGAAGAAGCGTGTTGTGTATCACCACCATCACCTCCCAGATTTTGTCCATAGCACCACAAGACCATTTAACCCCATGTCTTGGACACTACAACCCCTGAGCAACCCAACACCCACAGCTGCATCTGAACATGTATTTTGCAGGTAGCAGCCAGGCAACACCAGAGCCATGTATCCTGGCCATGGCAGTAGCTCTACGCGGTGCACGGGAAGGGCACAGCAGCTACAGTACCGGCAGATAAGCAGAAACCAGGTGAGTGAAAGTTCCGATGGCTGTGACATGCACCAACGCAGCCGCCTGCAATCACACCCACAGAGCTGGGAAGAGACAGCTGAAGAGGGAAACCTCTGCAGACACTGCTTTTGTCACCAGGGAAATTGCTGTCACTGGTCAAGGCTCCCAGGGATCTTCGCTTTTTTTCTCCCCACTTCTCTCTGCTGGTGAGAACAGTGGGATGTCCTCAGAACAGTGTATAACCCCTCCCATCCCCATCTGAACATCCTTCTGGAGGCTGCAAGCACTGGAGGGGTGGGGGGTAACAGAACGGGAAATGAGGAGCCCCAGGACACTTCCTCCTAGCCCTTCCAGCCTCAGAAAGTAGGTTATTGTAACACTGACCCCAACACACTGCGAATGGCATCAGTCACGCACCAGGGAGGTGGGAAAACAAGAGGATGAGCTGAATTCCTGTCGTAGGCTAAGCTGCACAAGGGGACCCGTGCAAGAGAGCAAACAGAGAAGGAATGAGGACACTTACAGGCTCCCCCAGCTACACAGGCAAAATATATTTTTCTGATTTGTCTGAGGGCACACTGGACATACTTTTATTTCTCTAGAGGCCTACTGCACACAGGTAAAGGTAGAACAGCATTGGACAGGGTTAGGGAAAGCAGGATAAAGGACTACAATTAGTAGAGGACTAGAGATTAATCTCAACTTCTGCAAGGACCCTTTTCTCTGCTGTTAAGAGGTGGCAGCCCTGTGTTCATCAGAAAGGGCAACAGCAGTTATTTTGTTCCAAAGGCAGGATGCATCTGTGGTCTCTAAAACTAAGGAGATTGCCCAACCGAGGAGGAGAAAGTGGCTGCTTTCCTCTGTCTTCTGCAGACTGGTGATTAACATCCTGATCCACTGATGATTAAAGAGACGCTGCCACAACAGTGACTACAGTCCTTGCCTAAACAGCATTAGAACTCCTCTCATCTAGAACATATTCCTCTAAACCAGAGCTCCAAGAACAAGATCTGAAATGCTAATCCTTCGCTCCCATGCATGCAGGGTCACGGAGAGGATTTCACTAACGGCCTCACCCCAGCCCTCGTCTCAGACGTGGTCACTTTGGGATACTGGAGTGACAAGCCACAGACAAACATCTCACTGATGATACCATGCTCTTGGCTACTGCTTGTGATAGCAATCCTCAACCTCCCATTTCCCTTGGGTTACAGACCCATCCCTTGCTCTCAAGGCAAGAGTCCAGGTGTTACCATAGAGCCCACTGGTGAGCTGTTGCCCCTGCTGCCATCCCACGACGTGCATCGTCCCACCTACCTCAGGGGCAGATGATGTTCCCTGCCACTACCAAATGAGCCAAAAGTATTAGAATATTTACAGAGGAAAAACAAAATCAGAGTCAAATTTACACACAGTTGACGACAACGAAGGGGAATTTTCATCTTGAACACCCTGGGAAAATAAAATAGTCTATTTTAGGCATATAATATTATATAATATAAAGCTATAATGATGTAGCCAGAACAGTATGCCAGTATCTCTGGACTACACTTAACTCTGCTTCTACACAGAAGTTAGAGTTGCTCTGGGGTTTGTTTGGCTTTCCACATTTTTTTCTGGGGTTTGGAGGGTTTAATTTTAATTAATATCTTAATTTCACACTAAGCCTAATTGTTTTACGAACACCAGTTCTAACAGTGTAACAAGAAAACTGGACTGTCAGCAGAAAATACAGTTTACTACATTGGTCCTGAAAGCAAAAGGACAGAATTCTCCCATACAGTAAACCCAAAATATGGTAGCCACCTGAAGTTTTACTGCTCCCACAGTCCTAAACCACCATCCACTATCCTGCATCGGAGCAATAAGACTATAAAGTCTCCTTTTCTGGACATACGTAAGGAATAAATAGGCTGTCCCAAAGGGATGGGGGAAGTATTTAACAGACAGGGTCCAGAGACCAGCTGAAGGATCTTACACTGTCTCTGATGTGTCAGAGAGCTTGAGGAATCCGACAAAGTCTGTTAGAATATGTCTAAGAATTTGGGCTTATTTTGAAGGCTGGAAGAAAAGCTCAGAAGAAAAGTTCATGGGCAAAGTAAGTAAAATATTTATATCAAAATCCTCATGTTTGCTTTCCAATTACTGTATTTTTCCACAATTGACACCACAAAGAACTGCTGTTAGGAGTTGCTTATGTTCATATTAAAAATCTAACGAATTATATCTACACTTTCTGCTTGTCCTGTTCTTACTCTTGTTACATGTTCCTGTCAACAGAATCACACTCTGCCTCCTACATTTAAAACACATACTCCTAGCCTCCAGCAATCAATAACTCAGTAGCTCCTTGAACCAGACATGGTTATTTTGTTAGTAGCACGATTTCACACAGGACAAATGATGGAGCTGTGTTTTATGTTTAGAAATATCTAGTTATTTTGAAAACACAGAAGTTACACTATATCATTAAGAAGATGTACAAAGGGACTTCAAGGGACTTGAATCTCGGGTGTACACTGATCCCAAGCAGACCAACCACTCCCAAAACAAGATACTATCATATCTGGTCTGCTTAAACTAAATTAATTCAAACCTTCCTCCCACCACCCCTAGCATCATCAAACCAGACCCTTAAAGAG
>VZTO01023123.1:28336-46459 GCA_013400615.1 Syrrhaptes paradoxus | reverse complement strand
AACTTCTTTACAGTGAGGGTGACAGAGCACTGGAACAGGCTGCCCAGAGAGGTTGTGGAGTCTCCTTCTCTGGAGACATTCAAAATCCGCCTGGATGCGTTCCTGTGCGATCTGATCTAGGTGTTCCTGCTCCGGCAGGGGGATTGGACTAGATGATCTTTCGAGGTCCCTTCCAATCCCTAACATTCTGTGATTCTGTGATTCTGTGGATCAGCACCTAAAAGTTGTAACTTTTACCGGATTGTTTACTTTTGCAGATCACTGCTTATTCATGTATCCATTTACAATAGAGGTCCTACATATTTTATAGAAAATGACACTATTTTAATGGCATTTGAAGGCATTTTAAATTGCATATGTAACATATAAAAGTATAATAAAAACATTTTAGAAGTCTCTAGAAATTATTTAAAGGCCATCACTCTTCAGTGTTGATGTTTCCAAAACTGATATAAACTGGTGCAGTGGTGTTACCCCTGGCTGGCAGCCAAACACCACAACCCTCCTTGCTCACTGTCCCCTCTCCCAGGGATGGGGGAGGCAATTAAAGGGGTAAAGGGAAAAGAGACTTGTGGGTTGAGATAAGAACAATTTAATAACTATACTCCAATAATACTGAAAATCAAAATTACAATAATGATAATAATAGTAATATTATAATAATAACAGCAATATATACAAATATACAAACGAGTGACACACAGTGAAATTGCTCGTCATCTGATGACCAAGGCTCAGCCTGTTCCCGGCTATCAATCCTATCAATCTCACTAGCTACTGTGAAGAAAGTTAACCCTGTCTCAGCTGAAACCAGGACAACTGAGCACCTTAAGCAGGGCACTCAAGCCTATCCTTAATGTTGGTTTATTTCAAGGGAAGAAATCGTGTGTGTAAGTATTTGCTAAATAAGGATGAGCTTAATTAATAGAAGCTTACATGAAAAGATCCTGAAAAACAAATGGAAAAGCAGGTATGTTTCTTTTGCTGTAGTGTAAAGCTTTCACATTGAGTTCCTATTAGCTGTATTGCATGTTTATCCTGTCATTAGTCAGGACAGGAATACCATGATTTATGTATCATTCTCATGTTAAGGTAAATAGTTTTTGTGGCAGATTTTAATAACTCAAAATCACAGTATACTTCATGGTAGGGATTTAGGAAGCTTGGAGAAGCCCCAAGAGAAGCAGCAACAAGCATAAGGTAAGTGATGCACCCTAGGTAATATATTTTATATGTCTAAGACTTTTATGACATGTTGGATAACATATATTTCTTCATGCGCACACCACTAACAACTCAAAATATATGTTCAATCCAGTTGGATAAATGGAACATTGTTACATACAAAGATGAACAAGAGTACTGTCTGTAGAAAATTTAATGGGCTTGAATGACTCTTAAATGGTAAATAAAAATGTGAATAACAGGTATAATTGCCTATTTACAAGATAGACTAGAGTAACTTCTGTACTGTCATTCTGGTCTGCTGAGTACATAATATACTTTAAAAAAGCTTAATTACATACTTAGCTGATAGACTAATAGCTCCGGTGGGAGTAATTTTGCTCTATTAAGTATGAATAAATACGTATTTACCCAAGATAGAGCCTTCCTAGTCTCCTGAATTAAAGGTGGGAATTGTTGGTTTCTAGTCTTCGGTGGTTTGGGCTGAGATAGAGTTAATTTTCTTCATAGTAGCTAGTATGAGGCTATGTTGTTGGATATGTGCTGAGAACAATGTTGATAACACACTGATGTTTTAGTTGTTCCCAGGCAAGGACTTTTTCAGCTTCTCACACTGCCCCTGCCCTCCCAGCCTCTTCTGTGCAAGAAGCTGGGAGGAGACACAGCCAGGACAGTTGACCCAAACTGGCCAAAGGATTAGTCCATACCATAAAGCATCATGCTCAGTATATAAGCTAGGGGAGATGCCTGGCGGGTGTGATTGCTGCTCAGGAACTGGCTCGGCATTGGTTGGTGGGTGGTGAGTGGTTGCATCACTTGTTTTACTTGGGTTTTGTTTTTACTGTTTTCCTTTTTAATTACAATTTATTATTATTAGTTTATTTTACTTCAGTCATTAAACTGTTCTTATCTCAGCCTGAAAGTTTTTTTACCTTTTTCCTCTGATTCCCGCCCCATCTCCCTTGGTGAGGGGAGTGAGTGAGCATCTGTGTGGTGCTTATGCTGGAATTAAACCACAACATACCCAAACATGAAAAACTAATAATTGAAAGAAACCCAAAACCAGAAAAAGTGCAAAATAAGATATTTTTACCTACTAGAATAACTACATAAAAATAACTACATGAAAAAGATTTCACAGACAATAAAGTGTCAAAGTAACACTTTTCCAGTATCTCCCCAGGTAGTGTTCCAGCTATAAATATCCACAGGTGAGAAGGAAAATCCCCTTACTTACATCTTTAAAATGCCAACAGTCTTGTAGTAATTTCCCTCCATGCAGGACAAATTGTGCTACAGAGAATCCATGGGCCTGCTAGCTGGTAGATATTTGTGCTCTGTGGGGCTCCTTACAGACGCTCTGTGCAGCTGCATAAGCAGGTCCACACCAACCTGTTCAGCATGGCACAAAGAGGTGCACCCAATTCTCTTTGAACATGCTAGAGAGAGGCCCAGCATCCAGGACAACTAGGTACTGTAAGTCTAATTCAACATCCTGCTCCAAGCAAGGCTAACTTCTAAGACAGATTAGGTTGGTCAGGCTTTGTACAGTCATGTTTCAAATATTTCCAAGGATGGAGGTTCTGAAAATTCACTGGACAACCTGGGACAGTGTGTAAACACCATCATTGTGATCTTTTTTACCTTATGGTTGAAATTTTCTGCATTGTGACTGTGTTTTGCTGTGTACCTCCAACCATTCAGAGTCTGTCTCTTCTATAAACCCTAGAAGATAGCTGAAGAAGGCAATTGGTCCCCTGGCCACTCTAAGCCATCTCTCTTCTCCAGTGTGAACAAACCAAGTTCCCCCAGCACCTCCTTGTACATCGTGTGCACCAGTCTCTTAGTCTCCAAGCAGTCTGTCCCCAGACTTGCTCCAGTGTGCTGGTGTTTCTCTTGTCAGTCCTCTATCTGGAATCTTAAAAGAGCTGCATACATTGCTGCTTTCGACCTGCTGGTTAAACTCTTTCTAACTTGGCCTGATATATGGTGGGCCTGCACTGCTGCAAGGGTGCACTGCTGCTCATATTTTACCTATCAGCCACAGTACCCCCGGCTCCTTCTCTGCAAAGCTGCCTCCTGAGCAGTCAGTTTTCAGCCCCTGCTGCTTCACAGGATTGTTCAGTTCCAGGTGAAAGACTGTATTTGTCTTTGTTGAACTTCAGGAGGACTTTTTCAGCCTATTTTTCCAGCCTGTTGAGGTCTCTGTGCATGCAGCTCTCCCTTCTGCCATGTCAACCACTTACCCTTGGTTTGCTTTTATCAACAAAGTTGAATTCTGTCACATCACAAAGGGCACAGGTGGAGATGTCAAACAGTTGGTCTGAGTACTCAGCTCGGGAATGCTGACAGTAATCAGCTGCTAGCTAGATTTTGAAACACTGAGTATTATTATTTGAGCCCAATGCTCTTGTCAGCTTTTGACGCATTTTACAGTCCACCCACCCAGTCCATACTCTCCAAATTGGCTATAAGGATGAAAAGGAATAAATGTGTTTTTGCACTTTATCACTCTAAGTCCATTCTGTGACTTCATACAGATGCTGGATAGAAAGAGAGAGAAAGAAGTGATCCTTGTAGCAATCTGCAATTGCAGAATGCAGCTTGCCATCCTCCTGACGCATTCAGTACATTTCTCTATTTAAGTGCCCTTGGACATATATAATTTTTCTAATTAAAAACTACAGTACTGAATGACCAAGAATGTGAGTTACTGCACAGAAGCTCAGAACAATGAAAATGTCCCTCTGTCATCATCAGGAAGGCATGCATCAAAATTTTTTAATCCCTCTTCTGGTCCAAATCTAGATCATGCCAAGTCTACAATACATTTAGACAATACAAGGAATGTATTTGCAGCTGGCTTTTAACTATTTTTTCGCAAGAGTTTGCTATGGAATGACATGTACAACATTGACAATAGCTGGTTAGAGGCAATGGATGGAGAATTGACTTCTTCCCTTGTTTTGATCAAGAATTGCATCAGGAGCTCATCAATATCCTTCAATGGTCAGAAAGGGAATAGGTTGCATTTGTAGCTCAAGGATAAAGATTCTTCAGGAAAGGCTGATATCTCTTAGGAGCAAGCATATACAAAACTGAGATACAGATGGCCTAACAGTCTGAATAGGAAGCACTGATCCATGCTGCAGAGGAAAACTTGCTGAATGTGTGTGTTATCCCACTTTTAATGTGGTGGAATAATAGTTTAACATAAGAATGCCTGGTCCAGGCCAATGTGGATGTCTACTTTATTTAGGACTATATGTCTGATGGTGACTAAGAAGGGATGCATAGGATGGGGAAAAAGGGATGCGTAAGATGGAGCATAAGGAAGAGACAAAACCACACTGCAATGCTTCTTCAGTCTGAGATACAAACTTATTTTGTTTGATAATCCTTGATGGACCTTTTTTTGTATGAATGGGTCTGAATTTTTCAACCCCTGAGAAACCTTATGGCACTCACAGCCTCCAGCAGTAAGGGATTCCACACCTGAGGTATGCGTTGTGTAAGGAGGTGACTCCTTTTGTTTGCTTTGAGCCTGTTGCTTTTATGATTCATTTGATGCCCCTTTGTCCTTATACTGGGAAGCAGTGAATAATCATCCTTTATTTACCTCTGCATTATCATGACTTTATAGATGTCATAGAGGTCATTTATCTTCCAAGCTGACGAGTTCTAGTCTGCTTAATCTTGTCTTGTGGAAGCCCCACACCTTAACCATCTGTGTTACCTTTTGCTGCATGTTTTCTAATAGTACTGTAATCTCTTGAGATGGGAGGATGAAGGTTATACATCCTACTGAGGATGCAGGTACCATCTAGATCTATACAGCAGCCTAGTGATGTCTGTGCTTTTGTTCTCTGTTCTATTTGCTTTTTTGACCGCTGCCAAGCTGTGAGCTGACATTTTCACAGAACTATTTATTATAATTCCAAGATCTCTTTTCTGAATGGTAATTGCTAGTTCAGAGCCCATCATTCTGCATGCAAAGTGAGGGTTGTTTTTCCTCTTGTGAATCATCTCACAAACAGTGAAATTCATATGCCCTTTTATTCACCCATCATTCATCTAAGAACCTTCTGAAGCCTGTCACAGTTGACTTTTTTCTTTTGACCATTGCCTTGAAAAATTTAGTATCATCTGCAAATTGACACTGCATTCTCTACTCATTCTTAGATCATTTAGGGATACGTTACACAGCCCAGGTCCTATCATCAATTTCTGCAACATCTCCCCTTTTGCAAAACTGTCATTTGCTCCTACCTTTTGTTTCCTGCTTTTTAGTAAACTACTAATCCATGAGAGGACTTTCTCCTTTTAGTCTGTAGCAACTGAGACTCTTGAAGAACTTTCTGCTTGGGGAGGAGGAGGAAATCTTGCTGAAAGCCTTCTGGAGATGAAGTAGACCATGAGACTGTGATGCTTGTCTGTGTGCTCAGTCCACTCAATCCACTTCAGAGGACTCAGGTAGATTTGTGAGGCATGACTTGTCTCTACAAAAAAATAATATGATTTTCCCCAATATCATATTTCTCTGTGCATTTAGGAATTCTTTAGTGCAGCGTCTGTCAGTTTGCCCTATACTGATATCATGCCTGCAGCTCTTCATTTGCCAGTATAAAAAGAAGAAACAACAAAAATTATGCTGCTCAAATCTGTTGGGGAAAGGAAGTGGCCATTTTTTTTCTTCTGCTCTGACTCACCTCTGGTAAATTCTCTGTCCCTGTAGATATACGCCCTGCTATAGTGTATGATAGGGTCCTACAATAGCTATTCTCTCCTGACGATGATAATCTGAGATGCAGTTAATTAGAAGAATGAGGAAATTCCTCGTGCAAGCACATGGCTGACCTTGGAGTCGTCATTCAGATCCTAAACAGCACTGTCATGAATAAAAGTTTTGCACATGCAAAGACTGATGAAAACAATGCCACCAGTAAAGACCTCAGATTTGTTCTGGTTATTTATGGACACAGCTATGTATTGATGTTTACTGAAGCACACCCTAATATGTCTTTTCCCCTGTCCTTCAGTATCTTAAAAAGGTAAACAGTAGTTTCATAGGATACTTGGAGCTTTATGCATGCCATATGACAATAAGGTTGCCATGGAGACTTCTCATCCTTGAATACTGGTGTAATTAATGTAGAAGAATTAATCTCCTTTTATCTTCATGAGAGTAACAAGACAGTATCTTCTTTTTTTGTCGACTTTTTTTTTCAAGTGAATATGCATGCTTTGTGTAACAGAGCAAGGCATGTAAATCTGCAGTCTCCTGACCTCTGAAACTATGCAGAAAATATAGAAATACAATGCTCGCTGCTTTAGCAAAGACAGAGATTACAGCGTGTGTGAAAAATGCATCAGTAACACCACAATAGCAGCTACTTGCAGTAGGATGCATACAAAGCAGGAGGAAAGCTGGAAAGATGATGAATCACAAAATGGCTCCCCTTCGACACTTCTCTTCCTTGCAGTATCAGTAATAATTTGTCACAAATGATAACAAAAATGTCTCTTTAATTAATTCATTGATAGCTTAGTAGTTACCCAACATACAAAAATCTGACCTGAAAAATTTCCTTTACGTGACACTGCAGAAGTAAATGTATTGTTGTTTGGAGATTATCACCAAAAGCAACATGTTGTGTTGACAATGTAATGCTTTGAAAAAAAAAATAAAGCTGCATATTTAAGAGGTACTGGATGAAGAAAGGGATGTTGGCTTTAAGTCAGAGGAAAGATTCTCCTGCAATTCTACATAATTCTTTATTTACATTTGGGAGGGTTTCCAAGACTGGACCAAAGTTAGGCTGCCTTATATATTAAGGCCACTTAGTTTTGCCTTCTATCCTGTCCATCATTAGGGATTCAGATCCTGCCTGGACTGGATGATTCTTTTCACTGCAGAACTAATGAAACCATGACTGCACGGGAGACAAGAAAATGAGTTATTCCAGTGAAATAGGGTTTCAACACAGTTGTTTAAAAGTGTTTTTTTGTTTTGCTTTTGTTAACACCTATTTAATTTCAGCACCTCATGTTCTGTATAAATCAGCTGGGTCCTGTTAAAATTTTTACACTCGTAGCATTTCACTTAAGAATTTGAAATAAACAACCATTAGACTCTTTCCCAACAACAACAAAAAAACCCAATCCATGTTATTTCTGCTTTTATATATTGCAGGTCACACTGTCAATAGAAAGTAATATATGTTCTCAATTCATGTTAATTAGCTCAAATGCTGAAAGATAATCTCCATGCTGAACTTACTTAATGGTCTATTTTCCTCTTGGAGACATGAACTAAGGTACAAATCAGGCAGAATTTAAGGACTACTGCAGAAAAACATAGAAAACATCACCTTTCAAACTCTTTGATATTCATCTGACATTCAGTAGAGCTTCCAGCAGTCACAAGACTTCTTTTTTCACCTGTATATTTCTGTCCTTTCTGCTATTTTTGAAGTGGAAATACAGGAGAAATAGCTACTGATAAAAGCCACGCAACTTGGTCCTTGTAACTTTATTTTTCTGAGACTGAGGTAAGTAAAACTCAGCTTTTCCTTCAACACATAGTCCAGTTTTCCATCTACAATGAAGTTATCAAGTAGACTGAAGAGGAAACAGACTTCAGGAGGCAGTGATCGTTTCTAGCACATAGGTAAGAGAGGCCAGACCAAGCCGCAGCACTGCAGTGGGCAGAGCACAGCCAACAGGCTATTGGTAAAAACACTTGGTAAAAGTACTTTCAGAGGACATACCACTTCTGCTCCCTGTAACAGCTGGCCCTTAACCAGAAGCCTTTTGAGCAGGTCCTGGACTAGACAACAGAGGATGTGATCTCAATTTCTGGCTCCCTTACAAGCTTCTTGAGGCCCATGTACTCAAACAGTTTTCGAGGACCTGACACCCAGTGAATAGAGGTGCCCAAAGACCTTGAGGATGCTGGGCTGGAGTTCCCTGTCCATCAGCGAACTTGTTCTCATTCTTCTCCTTTTAAGCTCTTGTTCATCCTGTCTGTTAAGACTGAAAGAATAATCCTTTATTCCATACCTTATAGAGCACCTTATTTAACTGAAAACCTACTCTCATATTATGGGTAAATTAGTAGATGAGAGGTGCCCACAGATGATGTGGCTGCCACATTGCTCCTTGTCTTCATAGCAGTTCTTGTGAACCAGATGGTCCCAGAGTGGTGCCCAGTGCCATTTGAGTGGGACCTTGCATTGGCTGCATCAATGGAAAGGGAAGAGCACAGAAAGGCTGGAAAAAAAACCCTTCTAGGAGGTGGGAGCTGTCAAACCTCTCCACACAGGGCTGCATTCAGTATGCTGGACCCTAATATTATGGCTACATTCTCTGTGGAAACATTTGGTAGAAATCAAGAGAAAGACAGAGAGGAAGAGGAGTGTCTCTGCATCCATAACTGTGTATCTGTGATTGGAGTGTTGTTGAGGTAACCGTAATTTGACACCAGACATGCAGCTT
Source organism: Syrrhaptes paradoxus (assembly GCA_013400615.1). NCBI lineage: Eukaryota > Metazoa > Chordata > Aves > Pterocliformes > Pteroclidae > Syrrhaptes > Syrrhaptes paradoxus. The sequence goes on along the minus strand of VZTO01023123.1, from coordinate 37,777 downwards.
GTGTTTGCTGTTGATGCTCTTCTGGCGTAGCCATTAAGAAACTTAAAACAGCAGATTCAAATTTCTGGAACACGTCCACAGCTAGTCATAAACTAGCTATCATAGAATACATATCCTGTATTTTCATTTCACCTTTGGGTTAATTTCTAAGGGTCTTTCTGTCTTAATTTGCAGAATTGTCTTGAAAGCGATTACAAAATGATGCAGTAAACAACCAGAGACAGGCACAGAGCATGCGGCACCTCTAGTGAGATGAGTTACAATGACCCATATGGAAAAAGAGATAGGATAGACTTTCCTATCTGAGGGTATTTTACTGACAAGAGTTTTAAGATTTCATTTTCACTTACAGAAAAATGTTGTCAATAGAAGCAGATCTTCTTGTCATACATTTAGACAGAAAGGTTATTAACTGCATTTGTTGTCCAAACATAGCAGGCGGTGGGCTCGATTTGGGGCACAGGGGTTATTATGTGGTATAATTCAGTCTGCATTATTTTTTGACTCACAAAAGTTGAAGAGAAAGGAGAAGCAAGAGTTTATGCCTATGATTTCTGTGTGGAAGGCATGTTACTGTGCCAGTGCCCAAGTAGCCTGTTGGCAATTACACTGCCACTGCCGAGGTAGTGCTACTGCACTTCGAAAGGAAGTCCATGTCAGCAGCCAAATTTTATTTAGTGAGCAAGAAACCAGAACTGCCATACAGGCTGCTGTGAGAAGTTGATATCAGATGGGACTGCAGAAAGACCATGGCTTGCCTGAAGCACAATTTTACTCCTTATGTGGTTTATGCCTGTGACACTTAACTGCACTCTGCCATCGGTCTGATCCTGAGCAAGAGTCTCCTGCACAATTCCCTATGCCAGCACACCATGTATTTTAGAAAGAAAGTCAGGAATGTTGCTTGCCATTGCAAATGCCCGGTGGTGGAAAATATCCACCTCTGTGTGCTGTCAGCGTTTGTTGGTTCTGCCCTTAGGGACGCTAGTGTCCCAGCCAGGCTGGGCTTGCCCTGATGGGGCCTGTGGGACTGGGCCTGGCTGGAGCAAGAGCACACTGCACCCCCTGATGGCCCTGCATGCCCTCTTCTTCCCTGTGTAGGAACTGACAGAGTATTTGTTACGCATTGCTTTTTAAATCTAAAAATCTAAAAATATTTGGCTCTCTGACTGTAAAGCCTGGCTTTTTTGTTTTCCTTCTGATCAGGAAGAACAACCTCTGTTTTGCAGACATCCTTGGTACCAAAACCAACTATTAAAGCAAAACCCAAAAATCAGGTGCATCTCCTGCTCCTCTCTGCCTGCAGTGATACAGTCAAAGATTGCATTGGCTGCATCAGTCATGTGGTTGCAAATTCAGCTGACCATCTGCTACCATGGCTTTCTACAGGAGTGTGACTTCCAGTCCCCACTCCCAGACAGGGGGCTGCACAATGCGGTATCGAGAGGAAGGTGTTTTGCTGGCTTGCCTCCCGCTTACCCGGATGTCTCTGAAATAGTGACTTCGTCCTTTCTGCTGTTGGCTGTTGTCCTGTTCACTGCTAACTTTGTTAGCAACGGTTTTATAGAGCCTTACAGGTCCCATTTCAAATGTTAAATTGCACAAAAGCAAAACCAGTGATAGAGAGGTCTTCAGAGAGAGCCAGCAACCCCATGGCTCGTTCTCTTTTACCATTATGTTTTGAGATAACATCACTTAAGCCAATTTAGATCCATTTATTGCATACCAATTTGATTTTGACCCATCCTAATTTCTTGACCAAAATACAAAATAGTGTCCACTCAGGCAAACTGCACAAGCCTAAATACATTACTTCCATATGTTCCATTTATTAACAATATTTATAATGTCCCAAAAAGTTTTTTTAAGAAATAGGTGTGTGTAGGCTGGTGTGCTATGTCACAACTTCAAAGAGACATAACAGATATACCACATTTATCTGGTATGGGTTAAAGACACTGTTCCTACTGAGGTATTTGTATTTGTATCTTGTCCAGTATCGTGTCATGGTGTATACCTAAAATAAACTCCCAACCACAGAGTAGTTATCTACAAATAATCTGGCATATCTTGGTTTCGGTTTTCAAAAATGTAAACCCAATGCTGCTAACTTCAGTCACACTCAGAATTTATTCCTCAAGCATTTACTTGAATTCATGGGGAATTCACAGATTAAGAGCGTATTCAATGCAAAAAAAAGTATCAGGATCCAGTTCTAAATAGTAGAATGATATGAGTGCACATGGCATTTGAACTATTGTTGCGAAAGTATATGACAGCAATAACCCCTTACCTGCCCAACTAGAAGCAGAAATGACTAGTATATTAGAGGCATAACAGGTATTTTCTTGATGGGTCAGTTCTCAGGAAATCATCAAGCTTCCCTCTAAGATTTTCTGTCCCTGCCCCCGAATTTAAATAACTGAGGAACATTTCTGAAATTATCTGCTGAAGATTATATACCATGTGCTTTAAAAATTAATTAGACTGTGAACATCCTAATGTTGCTTGATTTCTTTTACAGCATCAAAATATTTTCAAAAGACAGGAGTAAGGCACTCACTGTGGAAGAAACAACTATTATGAGAAAAAATATAAAAGCAGTTTCTAATAGCTAACAATACTGACAGACAGATGCAAATGTAATATGGACCTTATGTTTTCCCAAAGCTATGCACTGCATTTTATTGTTTTAAAAATTAGGACCTTCCACTATGAAAAATGAGATGAGTTTCCTCCTGGTGTTTGCTCTTCTCACCATGAGTTTCCCCATTAACTGCTACTTTCTTTGACAATCAGATCTTTTTATTTTCTGTGAAGTAAGGTCTCATTCTAGTGAAACAAAATGGACTGTTCATGGAGTAAATGACTCAGAAGCATTTTGACAAAGGTATCTGTCCCAACAGGGTCCTGTTCTTCAGCTCCTTGCTCTGTTAAATCCTCTCACTGAAATAAACAGGATTGCTTTTATTGTAGGGGTTTTCAGAAATATGTGTAATTGATCCCCTTGCTTGGATCCAGTTGTGCAGTCTCTGATGCTGAGGACGAAGGGGAGTGCTGGATTCAACAAAGATCAGAGTCTGTGTGGCACAGAAGTCTGTGTGGCACGGGAAGGTCTTATTCCAGGATTCAAGGAAGAATTTTTTTTGAGCAGCAACTGGGTAGTGCAAAACACAATGACAAAGCAATAACAGAATAATGTTGCTAATTGAGTTTCAGTGTATTTTATTTGATTGGCTTAAAAGTAGTGAAAACATACACTGCTAAGTACACTTTTGGCTGTTCCGAGTCATCCACAGAGCCCAGAAGGATTAGAGCTGAATTTCTAATGTTCCCACAGAAGTCTTTTTTTTAAAGCTTTCTTCTCCCCTTATTCTATTAATCACAAAGGTTGTACAATGCTTATTTCAAAATTATTTTTAACAGACAGTTCAATTCTGACAGCATGCTGTTATCCTTTTCTAATGCATTATCTTTTTGTATTTTGTGGGTCACAGACTAGGATATATGAAAACTTTCCGTCATTCTGACAGCACAGGACAGCCAGACAGAAATCCCTGTATCTCTCTAAATTAGACTATCAGACCACAAAATTTCTGGTTTTGTTTTATTACAGCTCTTGCCCACTGGCATAATTCAGAAGACATCTCAATCATTTTCTTCACTTGATTCTCCCATAATTGTGAAAAAGGGGGTTGAGAAGAAGAAATACAGTTCTTGCTGTAACAGCATGCTGTTCTCTTGCCTCTGGCTGTTTGAAACACTAGTCTTGGATGCAGATTTGGATCTCCTATCTGATTTTCCCCAGCTTTGGAGGCTTTGGAGACCTCTCCCATTCTTCCTGTGTCTCGGTTTTCCAGCTGTACAAGTAAGATACAAATATTGCCTCTCTCATTGGCAGAGTGCTAAGCAGAGAGAGCTCCAGTTGTAGTATCATCAAATTAAGAAAACCCATCAAAGATACCTTATTTGTAACACCTGGCTCCAAGTAGGTCTGAAAGCCTTTCAGCACCTTTCTGTAATAATACGGGCAGGCAGCATATTCATGAGGAACTGTAAGTCAAAACCAGTAGAGATGAACAGGACATTAGCATGTTTCCATAGATGAAGAGAACTGATGGATTTTGTTTTCAATTTTTTCTAAAATCTGAGAATTGAGTTCCCAGTTTGAGTTAATTGCTAGTCAGAGGAGCTATGACAATTTCCTCAGCTGAGAGTTCTGCTGCAGCTTTAGCTTGGTCCCTGAGCTGTGCGATGTGCTGCTAAGAAACGCAATTTTAGGGCTAACATTAAGTTCTTTTATCACAAAGCTGTTGTCATATCAAATACAGTATCAGTATGTGTCAAAAGGAAAATCATGAGAATAACAACAATGAAAAAAGATCGCAATTCTATTTTTAGTGTGAGTAAAATATCTTCTAAGTGATTCCAAAGGACATGAAATGCAGAAAACGGAGTCATACTTCAATGATTAGAAAGAGATTGCTCCTTCTGATGAAAGTTTCGAAGGAACCGGGACTGCCGTGATTGTGTCTGTCCATTTAATATAGGTTTGTTGCAAAAGTCTTTTGGACTAGTTTACCTAATGATTCAAAATCTTGCTCACTGCAGGTAGAAGCCATTAGCCATCCCACTCATGATTCTGCCATTTAAAACCACTCCAACTCAAATTCAGGAGAGGTACTAGACAGGCCTGTTGGTGGTCACTCAGGAAGTTTATGTCCAGACCCTGAGGGCACTAATGGGCCTGACTGTCCCTGCCTATCTCTCCTGTGGCTCCCCCAACCTGCCCAGGGCCCAGGACCCCATCTCAGCCCCTTGGGGCCATCAGCTACTGCACCAGCGATGCCACAGAGGGGCCTGTCTCCAGCTCCCCACAGCCCTGCTTCTGCCCAGCCATGGGTCCCCCAAGCTTGGCCTTAGCCTGCCTCAGGCCTCCCCCATTCCCAGGGAGGTGCCTGATGCCTGAGGCTGGGGCTGCTCCGTGCCCTCGGGCTGCCCTGCTCCTGTCTGGGGCAGTGGGAAGGGCCCTGCCATCCCAGGGAAGCCCTTGCCATTCCCAGTACCCTGGGGTCCCCAGGGAGCCGACGACCCAGCCAAGAGCCCTGACAATGTGGGTCCAGAGCCAATCTTCTGAACAAAAGTTCTATATTAAAAGCAATTTTTGGACTGAATCTCAGATTTCAAAGTTAAGAAAGATTTGCAAAAAAATTTCATCGCCACTGAACTGTTGAAACTATAAATATGGAAAAAGTCTAAGTCTTACTTAATAAGCATATTTATCCTGGATAGATCATGCAAACCCTGCACACGTTAGGAGAAATCTAATGTCTCAGCTATGAAACATGTAAACAGAAGTTTGTGCCTCATCACGGAGATGTGTGTGCTCACACGGGGCCGGGAACCACTGCTGCAGAGCAATGCGAGACTGATGCCATTTTCCCCAATCAGAACCAACACTAAAAGGTATTCCTCAAGAAAAATCTTTGACAGTAAGACAGAGACACATAAAGAAAGAAAAATCTCCTGCGGAATGGTTGTGATTATATAGACAGTTGCCTCTTATTAGAGTGTTAATCTTCATAAGGGCTAAACCCTGTTTGGAATAACTTCTGCCTTCCCCACAGATTTATAGTTTGTTGGAGAGAAGGAAAAGGTTTTCATAGGGCACATTTCAATAGCTCAGCAATTTGTAACTTTATGCATTAGTCTTTCCATGAATCAAATAAGTGTATAATGGTTTAAAGGGAATACTTTGTGTGGGCAGAGTATTGTCTGGAAGCTGATACTGCAATGGGTTTGTTAATGAAGTGACAAGCATCCATATAGTAAAAGACCTAGCAGCAAACTTGTGGTCAATGATGTGTAAGTTCAGCTGGATGAAAAACACAGTGGAGCGTAAATGTCTGAGTGAGAAAAGCAACCACAAATGTTATAATCAAGAATATCATTAAGGAAAGCCCAAGCATGTAAATGGAAAGAGAACATTTGCTACACTGCACTACATTTCTCCACACAGGTCGGTCTTGTAACATAGGGAAATTCTCATGTGGGAACATTGCAAGATTTTAGTTCAGAGTCACACTCATGCTTTGTTTATTTACTCATTTTGTGCTTGGCATGGAACCTGATACTTTGGAGAGGGAAGTGCCTAACAGAGCTTCCACACTGCAAACACATATGCTGCCCTATTATTTTGAGAGCTCAGCATGGTGCCCTTTTCCCCATGGTGAATTCCTTCTGTTAGACAGGAAACACCCATCATCCATTAGTGCCCTCAGGGTCCTCATCACCCCCTGCATCTTCCCAGGGTGGTTCCAGGGAGGAAATAAACAGTAACTTTTCCACTCCACATTAATAAGTTTCTTATTCTCTTCCTAACATAGTGTGTTTCAGGGTAGAAGGAATTGATTCCTCATTGATTAAAGAAAAAAATATGAAGACATTAACTAAATTCCCATAGTTATAATAAGGAATCTGATTCTATTATGCCTACAAAAGGCTGTTATGAAGAAAATCGACAAGGATGGCCAAGGATGGAAGAAGATTTGTAGGAAAAGAGAGAAAAAACACAAGCATGCAGGGCTATTCAGGTATGAAAGGGAAGCTGATGTTAAATGGGAAGAAGTTATGTTTGAATGGGGTCGTGGTGGCATAAGCTGACTTTGAGGCAGTGGGGACAAGGACAGACAGTCTGCCTTGTCAGCAAAAGAGAAAACCAAAAGAAATCTCACAACAATCTCATCAGAAACTTTGTGGACAAATGTGTAAGCCCATTTGTTCATTTATTCTGTATGTAACTATGGTCTTTATTCAGACAGAATTTTCAGCTAGTAAGGTGCAGGGCACCAGAAGCCATTGATGTATTGCAAATGACCAACATGCACAAAATGTTTTATCCTAAGCACCACCATAATAGTGAATTGCAGTATTGAATTATGATTTTTTGCATCCTTCTAAGATAGTTTAATCTTTTTCAGTTTTAAGTCAGGTTATCTAGCTTTCATTGTGGGTATTGCAAACTAGCATTAGAAGTCACAGTGTTAGTTTGTCTTTTCTATAGATTTTGTCACTGGAAAGCTTTGAATAGATATCACAGGCGGTGAGGTAGTGGTACAAAATAATTCTGAAAGTTTTTCACAGGAGACATAGATGAGGAGAAAATATTGAAATACACATGAGAGAAGCTGACTGACGGGCTGCTCTGGTGGAAACCAAACACTAGTCTAGCATTTTGCATCCAAATAATACTTCCCTAGGAGGACAGAGAGGGTTGTTTGCCTCTGAATCTGAGCACATAGACAATAACGTATGGACCACAAGTAGAAAATAGTGTAGATACTCTTCCTTCTTTTTTTCCTTAATTATTTAGAGACTGAAACAGCAACTACACAATGGTAACTACATCCCTACAGATTCATAAGGATTATTATGTCCTTACACCATAACAACATTGTTAGATCACAAAAGAACAGATGGGATTTTCATTGCATCTTAGTAACGAAGCAGGAATAGGCCAGTGGGCCTTAACAATAGCTACAAGTTTTTCAGCACCTTCTAGGCAGGGATCTTGAAAGCATTATATGACCAAGATAATAAGCAAAATCAACAATACATCTAGAAACAGAACCCAGGGTTTGTAATTTTCAACCTCGTTTTCTCAACACTCTCTAAAATGGAATTGTTTGCTCAGCACTCTTTCAAAACTTGGAGCAAAAAAACCATCTAAGTGAACACCACCCCATATTAGGTCCTGATAGGTGTTCTGTGCAAAAAAAACCTGTTTTGGCCTTCTGTCCATAACTAGAGTAATGTAAGTCTTCATCGGCAGCCTGCCAAATGAGGTAGGAGGAGCGATCGGTGTCTCAAAAACAACCTCCACAACGCTGGATCTAACGAAATATCAGTAGGAAAGAAAGGAAGCTGATGTTTCCTGCCCTATTATTTTTTCGTATGTTGGACTGAAAGTTCAGAATATGTTTCAAATTTTTTCCATACCTAGAATGGCATATTTCACAGAATCAGAACCATGCTAACCTCAGTCCTGATGAAACACCCATACATGTGCTGCCATGGGGAAATCTACTGATGTCCACCGACTCATTAAGAATATAGTTCTTGTCACTGCTGCAGGTTGAGAGGTCCTGAGCAGTTTTGTTTAATGCTCCTTGACTGATTGAAACCAAGAAAAGAATCACTATACATTTGGATTATCAAATTCCCTCATGGAATACAAGTCAAAGCATAATAAATTTATTAATTGTCATAATAAAGGAGATGAAGAGTCCAAAAGATTTGCATATTTACCGTCTCAAATCCCTTGACATCTAGCAAATTGCAAAAGATTCCAGGCTTTCACCAAAATGCTAGTCAGATTAAAATGTGAAACCTTACAGTTTATTGTATATAAAAGTTCATAATCAATTTTTAATAGTTTGAGATTAATTTCATTTATATATTTCCTAGTAATCTGCTGAAGTATTTGTAATCCAGAGAGAAAATAATGATATTATAAATTCTTTATATTAAATCATCTTGTCTGGACTCACTGCTCTTGGTTTCAGTTCTGAAACTCCAAGAATTATATGTAAGACATAAGGTTCTAGATTAATTATTTTTAACGCTCTTTTTCCCTGTAATTCTTCTTTTAAAAACAACCTAGAAAAAATCTTTTCTTACCCCACAACTTCCTAAATTAAATTGAGAAGCAAAAATACCACCAAGTAACCAAAACTCTGCACAGTTAATAACACAGCAGGGAGAAGATGGCCCAGCCTGGCCTACAAAATACAGTAAATCAGAATTTGGGAATTTAGAAGAACTTAATATGTATATTCAAAAAATCCCAAATAAAACATAACCTACCCGTACCCATCAGTGATGCACACAGAGAAGGAGAAAATAACTAACTACTACTAAGTACTATTTCTTTCCTTCTTAGGCAAGAATTCCAATGATCTGCTTGAATGGAGGGGAGATTCTCAGGAAGGACAAGAGCCCTCTACTTTTCAACAAATTCCTCAGAGCTCTTCAGGAGAATGGGAGAAAAATCATTAGAGCTATTAGGAAGTTCCCCTCTGTTGTACTCCCAGACCATGGCCAATATTCTATTCCTTTAGAGATTATTGGCCAGAGGCAGTAGAGGACAGCGTACTTCTCCCATACTCCAGTCAATCCCTCTACCTTAGTTAGTATCATAAGTTAGCCTGGGAGCAATACAGGGCTGTTGTCTGTGTGTGCAGAGATAGGATTAGGAAAGCCAAGGCGCAGATGGAGCTGAATTTGGCAAGGGATGTGAAAGATAACAAGAAGGGGTACTACAGGTACTTATGCAGGAGGAGACAGGCCAAGGAGAGTGTTCCCCCTCTGATGAAAGGTAATGGGGAGCTGGCTTCCTTAGACATAGAAAAAGCTGAGGTACTTAATGAGTGCTTTGCCTCA
>VZTO01023123.1:0-27310 GCA_013400615.1 Syrrhaptes paradoxus | reverse complement strand
GAGATTAGGAGAAAGTTTTTCACCCAAAGGGTGGTGGCACACTGGAACAGGTTGCCCAGGGAGGTTGTGGATGCCCCATCCCTGGAGGTGTTCAAGGCCAGGCTGGATGTGGCTCTGAGCAGCCTGGTTTAGTGGTTGGCGGCCCTGCATATGGCGGGGGGGTTGGAACTAGATAATCACTGTGGTCCTTTTCAACCCAGGCCATTCTGTGATTCAGTGATAAGTTAGTATGCAGCAAGGGCATAATTTATACTGGCTTTATAGCAGAGAATATACCCAAAGCACTGATCTTAACTTCTCATTTAAAACCAAAAAAAATCTCAGGATGTTAGTGCTGGATCTTTCTGATCCAAACCCTAGGATCCCTGTGAAACGGTTCATAACACTTAAAACCTGTAGGAAAGATTATTAGTGATAACTGACCTTGCTCTAGTGAAAACTGCATACCCTTGATTCTTATTTTGATGGCTTAAGTGCTCAGCTCAGTCTTCTGTATCACAGTAATGTTGATGTCATCATGTTTCACTATTTGAAGATACTGTCTGCCACTAAACATCAGCAAGACATGCAGCCTGTCGCATATAAGCAGTCAATGGCTGATGGCCTGCAGTTCTCAAATTATAATAAATCTAAAGGAAAGAATTGTTCTGCTAAGTGTTAGCTGAGCTAACATTACTCATTACAATACAAGACATGAATGTGGGGCTGAGTTTTTTGAGGGGTCCAACACAAACCTTGATACATCTGTTATGCTTGCAGGTCAATCTCTTTTGAAATCTGAATAAAGAAAACTAGAAGGTGAGAATGCCCCTCACAGTCTTTGGGAGTGTTCAAACACTCAGAAAATACTACATATTAAGGCAATTTTAATCTAACCTGTCCAAAAAGCTCGGAATAAGATGATATTCCCTGAATTGCATTTGAGATCACTTGATCTTTGGTCATAGTGAGACGGAGCTTCTCTTAGCTGGAAATAAACATGACTCATATACCTTCCTGTGGAGATTAAGTATTCTGGACTCAATTGAATGTTCTTTCATAATGCCTTGAACTTCAAAAATAGATCAAAACCCAAAATACTAAAATGATTCCTTTGAGAAATAAGATACTTTAGTTCACCCAGAATATGTGTCAGCCTACTGGGTCTTTTTCATCTTAGCATCCTGATTGCATCTGAACCTGATGTCCTACAGACCAGCACTTTTTCCACAGTGACAATTGTGTGGGAAGCGTGGTGACTATCTTCTTGGAGCTAATCCTAAACTTTTTTTCTGGCTTTCTCACTTGCTTGAGAAAAGGTAATGTGCTTTGGCCCCATACCAGGAAAAAGCTGTAACCATCTCCTGTTGGTTCAGCCACACTAGCTTCTTTAGTGGAAGAGCAAAAAACAGGCATCTACATCCTCTCCACAGTTTCCCCTGCCAAACCATCAGGACCGATACAGATCTTGGCTTGGGTTTATCATCACACAAGATGGTATCAGGCTTCTTCTGCTACAGAAAGGCTGTCTCTCCCACTCTCCTCTTAAAATGTGCTTTGGGTTTTACTGCGGTTAGTTATGAGACTGAGATTCAAAGTGTTATAAGCTTAGATGAAAAGCCAGAATGTATTATGTTAGTGCCATTTATATTAGTGCTATTTCCAACTCCTATGTGTTAATAGAAAGCTTCTTCTGCCAGGATTTATCTTACCTCACTTCAGATAGTTACACATCAGATGCTAACTGTACCCACTGCCTAAATTCCTACCGTGGTCAGTTGATAGAGACAGGCAGTGCTCAAGGATGATTTACTCCATATGACTGAGATGCTGGCTGTGGAGACATAACATACTGCCAGAGGATGCCTATCTCCCTGTTTCTCCCTCAACTAACTAAGATTCAATGCCTTACTCCTAGAGAGTTGAACAGATGGATCCCACCCCAGGGAATACCAGGGAACTGGATTAGCTTCCTAAACATTAATACTTTTTATCTGCAGAAAGACACTGTAGATGAAGTTTGTAATCAAGTAAAGAACTTGAATTCAGTAGTCCAGGTGTGGGAGGTAGGTAGATTTTTAAGTATAAGGTAATATTGCATCACAGTACTGGAATATTTAAACCTCCTGGGCTGAAACATGCTGTGCTGTTTACCTGTCCCCTACACCTGATCATTTAGAATCACTCAGTTATTTCTAAGGAGATTAAGAACAAGCATGTTGCTTGGCTTCTAATAAAAATTTCCTATAGTATACTGCATGTGACAGTTCTAGTATTTTTTGAGCTACAAGTTCAGATGTGGCAAGAAGCATTCATACACTGTGTGCTGTCCCCTGCAAAGTCTTACCCAAATTTGGCCAAATTATGTGCATTTGGAAACTTCAGTTCCTATTGCTCATCATAGCATCTGGCAGCTGTTAATCTCTGTTCATTCCATCTGCTGTGGATTATGTCCTAGTGTAGTTCCTTCAAGGACTGCACAAAACTTCCCACTGCAACTTGGATGCTACACGAGTGTTTGCCCTGTGCTTTCAGCAATCCCTACCCTGGTCCCAGCAATACTCACCTGCCTAATGACCCACAAAGAGCTGGGCTAGAGCTGAGGGAAGGGAAAAACTGGCATAGAAGGAGCATGAGACTAAAACTGAGGAAGGCTGGGGAGGCGAGGAGAGAGGGAGAACTTGTTGAGGAGGCCAGAAGTAGAGTCACTACAGCAGAATCAGTGTGTGGATGGGGCACTAGGATTCATATGGGTCGGTGTTAGCCACTTCTCAGGGGGTCAATAACCAGGAAATGAAGGCTGGCACCTCCCTTAGTGTCAGCCCCAAGAACAGATGGACTAGCTCATGCCCAGAGGGTTGACATGGTTCAGTTTGTCTTTTAATTATTCCCTTATATAGGACTGACAGAGAAAAAACCTCCAAAAGATTTCTGCTCTCTCCGCAATTCCCCTATATGCATTTCTATTTGAAATAACAGGCCGTACCACACCTCAAGTCACAATTCAATCCTGCAATCTTTTGTTGTATAGATTGTACCTCGAAAGTAGAAATTACTTTGAAAGTCAGGCTAGAGACAGTAGACTAAAATTCAAAATCATTGGAGTGTTCTTAATTTTGCCAACACAATTATTCAGGCATCATAAACATACCTCCACAAGAATGTAAGAGTTTAAAAATAAAATAAATACAACATTATTTTTATTAGTCTTCTGGTTTTCTGTTTCCGCTATCCAGACATCAAATATTGTTCTGAAAAAAACCCTCTTGTTTATAAAATGAAGAAAAGAAATAAAGCTGTACATTGCCTGTAGTCACAAGAATCAAGGAACAGAAAGGCCTTGGTGAAAAAAGAGGACCTGCTAATACTGACCACAGACCTGGGAAGTAATGGCAGTACAGCACAGGCCTTCTGTAATGGACCTACAGCACAGGTTGACTTTATCTGGACATCAGGTGCCCACCAAAGCTGCTCTATCACTCCTCTCCTCAGATGGACAGTGGAGAGAAAATATAACAAAAGGCTTGTGCATCGAGATAAGGACAGGGAGAGATCACTAATTACTGTCACAGGCAAAGCGAACTCAACTTTGGGAAAAATTAATCTAATTTATTACCAATCAAATCAGAGGAAGATAATAAGAAATAAACCAAAATCTTAAAAATACCTTCCCCCTGTCCCTCCCTTCTTCCTGGGCTTAACTTTACTCCCAAATTCTCTACCTCCTCACCACCAGCAGCACAGGAGGATGGAAAAAGGGAATTGCAGTCAGTCCATCACACTGTCTCTGCTGCTCCTTCCTGCTCAGGGTGAGGACTCTTCACACTCTCCCACTGCTCCAGTGTGAGGTCCCTCCCATGGCAGGCAGTCTTCCATGAATTTATCCAACCTGAGCCATTCCCACAGGCTGCAGTTCTTCACAAACTGCTCCAGCGTGGGTCTTTCCATGGGGTGCAGTCCTTCAGGCACAGACTGCCCCAGCATGGGTCCCCCACGGAGTCACAAGTCCCACCAGCAAACCTGCTCCAGCCTGGGCTCCTCTCTTTATGGGACCACAGGTCCTGCCAGGAGCCTGCTCCAGCAGGAGCTTCCCATAGGGTCACAGCCTTCTTTGGGAACAGCCATCTGCTCTGGCATCAGGTCCTCCCGGGGCTGCAGGTGTGTCTCTGCTCCCCCGTTCCCCTCCATGGCTGCAGGGGCACAGCTGCCTCACCATGGGCTGCACCATGGGCTTCAGGGGAACCTCTGCTCCGGCACCTGGAGCACCTCCTCCCCTCCTTCTGCACTTGTGTCTGTAGAGTTCTCTCACATATTCTCACTTCTCTCTCCTGGCTGCTGTTGCTGTTGCACAGCAACTATTTCCCTTTCTTAAATCTGTTATCAAGAGATGCTACCACCATCACTGATGGGCTCAGCCTTGGCCAGCGGCAGGTCCATCTTGGAGCTGGCTGGCACTGGCTCTGTCTGAGACGGAGAGAAGCTTTCAGCAGCTTCTCACAGAAGCCGCCCCTGTAGCCCTCCCACTACCAAAACCTTGCCATGCAAAACCCAGTACACCTTCTTATTGCTTGTCACAGCTGTATTTATTCCTGTCACATGAATTATGACAGAAATTGTGTGCAGTGCATTCCGCTTGAAAAGCAGGGAGCAAATACAGTAAACCATAGAATGTATGTGTTTTCAGTGCTCACTCTCTTCTATCTGGTTCCAAGAGCAATAAAAAAAATGTTACTAGTCTCCTTTTTCTGCCTCCTCCTATCGTCTTCATTGTTCTTCACTGAAAGAAGAGGAAGGGGAAGGAAGGTTAAAAGGTGAAATTGTTTTGTGCCTCATCTTAGAAATGAACTAATCCTCCCAGACCCCTTCTCGTAACTCCAGCTGCCAGATGAGTCTTCTTTTCAGCTGCTACTACCAATACAGGATTTTCTGAATCAACATGTTGCTCTGTAGCACTTTCCAGATTCCTATTGTTAAAATTTACTATAAGAAAACAAAATACAGCTTTTGATATCCCCTGCTTGCCTTGAACCCTGCAGGAAAGAATAAAGCAGCCATAAAATGAAAGAAATCTGAGACTTCCTGTCACCCCCCAGCTGCTTTTTAACCCAAACTCATTGCCTACTACTGTGCCTGAGCTTTTTTTCTTCCTTCTCTTTTGTTTGCGACTGCAAATCCAAATCTGCCAAGCTGAACAGTTTGTATTTATGGACTGAAAGAAACAAACTGTCCAACAAAAATGCCACTCTCCTGCTGAAACTGTTGACACATCGTTTGTTGTTCGCAGTTGAGGATTCTGTACACTACTCACAGGCCTTGTCTTTACAAGGAGTCACAGAAACTCACAGGAAAAGGTGATAAACAGGATTTATTTGTAACAAACTGATAATGAATTTAAGCTTATCTCTGCCTTGACTGAAATTGCTTTAAGACTCTGATAACACTAACAATCCACAGATTGGAAGTGTCCCTTAGAAATTAATTACTACATGCTGCCTTAAGAATTCTTAAGTTCTAGGGCCAATGGCCCAAAATGCACACTCACTCACCTAATCAAAGGGAGGACTCTCCACCTCGAGGAGTTGCCTTAGCTGGTGTCCCAGCCTAAGAGGAGAGTCCCTGACTGCAGATCTACTCCTCCGAGGAGGACTGACTGAAGCTCGCCCCCCATTTATACCCTAGTTGAATCTGATCTGTGGTCATATATGGTCATGCTGACCCTCACTGGCCTGGGACCCCATCTTCCTGCACCTGTATACCTGACAACAGTCACAGTAACCATAGTCCTAAAGCCCCAGCCTTTATCAGGGTGGGTTCATCTGCCACACAAGGTCAGTGAGTGACACAAAACCATGGGAAACAGGGAGTTAAAAATGTTGGCCTGGGTGTAAAGAGGCCCTGTCATCCTCCTAGATATGATCTGATAAAGTGCTTATAGTGTTCCACTAAATGTTAATGGAGTAAGCCCATCAAAGCTAAAACTATACTTAATTTTACTAACCCATGCTAATAATAAGATACAAAGAGGCCCTTGATAACATTATGCACTGCTACCTTTAAGACATGAAGAGAAGGGCATACATTAGTCATTTATTGTATCTTTCAGGCGCCCAATGAACCTTTAGCTGAAGCAAAACATTTAAAGCCCTCATTCATCACTGGGACTACTGGGATGAGTAAAGAGTGTAGAACCCAGCCATCAAAGAAGAAGAGTGCCAGAGCCCTGCTAGTTTGTCCCTACAAAGTGTGCCTCTGGGTGCATTCAAAGGGAAGTGATCTGAAACTAATGCCTTGGGAGAAGAGCTCATGGGTCTGCCCATCCTAAGATAAGACTTGGGCCTGTTTGTAATGTAACCGTCTAGGACTGACTAGTTAAAAAATAAAAATACTAATAATCTGTCCACTTCATTCATTCTGCTTCTCTGTGTTCAGCCTATCTGCATTACATTTTCAACACCCCCATCAGCATAACTTTTGAGAATGACCTTTTTCTGTGTGGTCATACCCTATTAACTCTCATATATATCAGAGATGTTTAGGAGTTGAAAGGAAGTAGTTGTCATTAAAAAGACAAGGAGACACCACTCTGCTGGAGTCAGAGTGCAGTGCTGCTTGCCCAAGAGGGATGGCAGACGTCTTGGTCTGGGGCCCATCTCTGTGGACAGTTGCTGGCACTCTGAACAGGCATCACTCGCAGGCATCAGTTCAGCTGAATTTATTGTGATCCTCAGGTTATATTGTAAGACTCTGTGACTGAGATTGGGAAGGCTTTGAAATAGCCATGGCAGAAAGAGTGCCCTTCATGGTCTTTTCTACATTATGAGTGCATAAAGCTGTACCAGGACTACAAGCTTTACCTATAAACTGTCAAATCAACAAGCTTAGATGAGTAAGGACAGGAAGACAGGAATGAAGTATTCTGACATTTCTTTACTGCAATGTACCCTATGGGAATCGTTCTACTGCTTCTGCTGCAGGCACTTTTTCAGTTTAACTTTTTCCTGCACCTCAAAGTCACATGACACCTAATGAACCTAAAAACCACCATAATTTTTTTTTAAATTGCTTTATGGTACATGCCCCACACAGTCCCTACTGAGGGGCTACCATGACTAGGCAAGCAGCAGGACACTGGGGACAGTGTTGCTGCCTGTATGTTTATGCTTAGCAACTAAAATAACATAACATAAAGATTTTAAAATGTTTGCTTCCTTTACTTTGAAAGGCGACTTCAGCATCATTTTCAGGCTATTTCTTCTCATAGGCAAATATTGCCCTTTAAAATGCAGCCACACTTAAGAACAGTTAGCAGCTTGTATAAGCTGTAAAGATATTACAGATGTGCCAGCCTGGTGTGAAAGACTGATAATAAAGACACAATGTGGCACCTGAACTGAGACAAGTAGCAAATAAAAATGCCTGCTTAGACTTGAACTGGATCATATATAGTGCCTTCAGGCATCACGGACTCTTGGTCTCCTCGATGCTCAGCTCCAGGGTTAGCCTGGACAGAGGCAGATCAAGTTCACTGAAAAAGATGATGAAGTGCTACCATAAGGGGTTTGAATAGCAATTAAACTAACCCTTTCCTTACTGTACAATGAGCGAGACACTCGTTTGTGTGCAAGATTTGTTTTTCAGTATCTCAATAAGAAGAATAGGATGGGGAGAGAGCACAGGACAGAAGCGCTAGTGTCACTCTAACCATTTTTTGTAGGGTATTTCACAATTTTCATCCTAGGATCACAGGGAGCTTCACAAAGAAGGTCAGAATCGTAATTTTGTTAAAGTCAACTATATTCATAACATTTGCTTTCTTTGTTCAGCTGCAGCATTCCTGCAGAATCAGAATCAGAAGTGAGGACCTTTCTCTCACACTATCAGTCATGCCAGGCCAGGCAAGACTCTGTGACAGGAGTACCGCTGGCAGGAGGGACAGGGCCAGCTATATTTAGCAGCTGACCTTTTTTATCTTCCTTCAAGCTGGGCATGCATCCCTGGTGCATGCGACTCTTGAGTAGAACTGGAAAACATGGTTCAGGTGTGATCACATGAGGATGCCAGAAAGACTTCAAACCTACTAGTTCAGAGTGGGTCATATACTTGTTATACATTTTCATGATATCCTGCTTTCTTAATCAGTTTGCATGCATGGCTATGACTGACAAAAAAAAAAAACAAATCCTGACACTTCTTCATTGCTGAAAGAAGCAATAAAATAGAAAATTATCAAATGCAGCATTAATTTATTTCATTTTTTGCAGCTGGACAGCCAGATAATGCACTTTTCACAGAGTTATGACACTAGAAGCCTGCAGCATCTTTGGGCATCATATTGGTATGAAACAATTCGCATTTTTCTTCTAGTGTAGACAAGGCTATGAATCATGCAAATGTTCTAAAATTTCAGGTTCTAGTACTTCAGATTTAACAGCTTGATAATCATACTGTTAAATGCATTTACTTATGGTAAGTTCATAATTACTTGCAACTTTCAACCTGTGAGGGTAATTACATGAAGGGCAAATGAACATATTTATTTCTAAGAGCACATACTAAACCCTAAGTAATAAAGGCCAAATGTGGAGAATCTTATTGAGACTCGCACTGAAATAAATGACAATTTTGCTGGAGTTACAATAGGGGAGGCAGTGATGAAGGTTACAAAAACATAATAAAGGAGAGGCTTCATATTGTTTTAGAAATACTGATGTCTGTAAAATAATAAAAGCTATTCATAATGTACCTTAAAAATAACATGGAGTAATTTAACTAATTAACATCTGTGGCCAGCTCCTTCTGTCTTTTTTTTTTTCATCTGCATAAGAGTTCTGCATCCCACATTTGATTTTGAACTTCCCAGCTGAGAGTGGTGAGGAAATGCCTCCTGCCCCTTTTTTCATTACATCCCTCTACTGGGCAAGGCTCTAGGGCTGCACCACACTCAGATCCACTGCTGGTATGCAAGGAAGGGCCTTAGCTGTTAGGGAAAAGCAGATTCCTATGGATGAGGGGGATGTGAGGGAACGAAGAAAGACAGGGGCCGTATCTCCAAAGGTGCCACCTCATTAAAGACATCTAAAAGCTATATTAGCCAGTTCAGGAGCTACAAACTCCATTCTTACTTCCATTTTTAATATCTTATTTCCTTTCTCTCACTTCAAAAGTAACCAAATTAGACTGTTAAAATAGTAGATCTTCAAAATTCTCTCTTTCTCTTGTTTGATTAATGCAAGTTTCTCCCTCTTGCAAGGAATCCTCATTGTCTTTTGAAGGAACAGAGCAGTATACTTTACATGAAGACTTTTGTTCTTCCATATAAATAGATTATAGAAAACATAATTTTTATATTACTGATATTATTTCTTTGTGTTTCACAGTTGAATTGTCAAGAAGCAGCAACTTATAGGTTTAATAGTGTAAGGTTCCATGTACATTTCCAGACATATAAAAGCATAATAATAACAACAATAAATTGCAATGGTGGATGTAGAAACATCACGCAGGCAAGACTGGATAGAGCATACTACTCTAACTAGGGACAAGTCATTATTTCTAGATATTCACATTAGTCATACCTGACTTCATCTCTTCTTCCACAGGCTCACTATGTTTGCTGAAATTTATCTGAGTATCAGTTAGGCAGTCAGTGCTAGGATGACCTTTGCTTTCAAACCTATTCTCACAACCCTTGCCCCCAAATTAAAGAACTGGATGTATCCTATGGTGTTTCTGACTGAGAAAAAAATTGTAAAGTTGTCTAAATTTAATCTCTTTTTAGTCATCTTCCTTTGTCAACTGTGTAGGTGAGTTCCATTTTGACATAAACTTTACCACAGACCTTGTAACACAACAGCGTTGAGTATTGATAGCTTTTGCAAAATAAGGTGTAATTTACAAATATATTTTTCTTTCTTTTAAATCACTGGCCTCCATGGCATTACTGACAAATCTGATAAAATCATTAAGGACCATATGTACTTTTTAAGAGTTGTGTCATGCACCTCTCACAATGTTTTATTTTGATACTACCAGTCATCCTAGAAGGCTCCAGATCACTGCCATCAGCTAGTCTCTATCTATCACTGGAAAGTAGCCCTCTCTACAAAGTAAACTGTGCGAATCACTGCACTGTACAGCATTAGAAGAGGTGGGAGGAAAGTCAGTATTTTGTACCCAAACACTAAAGTTGTTGACCTCCTCTTCTCATTAACTCTGTTAGAGGACCTTTAATAATCATATAGGAAACACAAGAGCTAAAATGTTAAAATCTCTTAGAAGGTCCTACTTAATAGCTTGGAATGGAATGTCTCTAACCTTAGAGCAAGGCAGGCATGAGCTGGTCCTGCAGCAGTGTGAAAGCATGACTTCAAGAAGATCTTCCCTTGGGCAAGGTGGGAGCACAGTAATTTTCTGCCCATACCTATTCTTGCTGATTAACAGATTTGTATTATTGCTATGTCATCTTCTCCTCTATCCCTACCCCTTCTTTTTTTTACACTTTCCGTTTCTCAGCTTTATGGTGATCAAATTTCTTTGGTTCTGTGTGTTATTTTACTTTAAAGTTATTTTAAAGTTATCTTGATTATTTGGAAAAAAAGCAAATATGAAACAGTCAACATCTCTGGTGGATGCACAGCTGATGAGGGAGGGCAAGGAGCTCTATAGAAGCTAAGAGCCCTGGCTAAGGGAGGCATTTGTGTGGGTGAGTGGATGCCTTAGCACAAGAGTATCTGTCTGACCATTTGTGGCAAGGAGGTCATTCAGGTAGAAGGGGCTGGTTATAGGAAAAGAGACCCAAAAGATAGTGTTAATTAAACACACTTTCATCTGCTTCTGCTGTCATCCCTGCCTAAGAAGAGTCTGGGCTGTTCCCAGCCAAAGGAGAGGCTGCCTCATGGCAAGCTCAGCCAGGAGCTTTGGCATATGTCCCAGAAGGGCAGGGCCCAGCAAGCAGAAAATGGTCCCAGAATACCCCTGGTGTATAAGACAGCTGACCAGAACATCTCCAGAAAATTGCCCATGGCCACCAGGTCAATGGTATTACAAATGGCAGCAGGAGTCATGGGGGGCGTATCCGTCTGTGGGTCCTGGTACTTTGCCACGTATTGGCCCAGAACCAGCCGCAATGGGAATCTTGTTGTCTCAGCTGGGACATGAGGCACAACTACAAGTTATTTTAATAATTTGATTTTTATTTGCTTTCTTAACTACTGGGTCAATGAGGACCTTGTGCTGCTTTATGTGTCTGAGATACCATAGGCTGATGGTATCTCTATGAAGAGAGATACAGACGAGGGCACTTTCCATGTGTGAACTTCCCTTTGAGATGAGTGGTTTTCCCCTCTGACTGACTTTTAGATTTTGGAGTTGCACAATGAAGAAATCATTATTTTGGCCATGCTTGCTTTCCACACATATTTACCAATGCCTGAATGCATATTTTTTAAAAAACACTGTGGCAAAAATCTGTTCTTAACTGTTTTTTCCTTTGTCTGTTGTGAAAATTATCAAGCTAGCTCTTTTTGACCATGGATGATGCCATGAACTTTATTGCTAGCAAGTATCTCTTCCGTGCTACGTAAGCAAAGCACCTCACACAGCCCCCTATGCAATCATGCTGACCATACCTTGCAAGTTTGCAGCCATATCGGACAGAAAGATGGAGAAGACAGCCTAGAAAAAGTAACATTTGTCAGAGAAGATACAGATGATTTATGATGATTATTATTTCCCTTAGAATGAAGGCTGCTCATAAAGGCTACTTTTATTCTTGTGTTCACAGGAGAGTTCCAGCAGCATATTAGAAATTTTGAAAATCTCTTATAGCTGATATGGGGCTGAACTCATCTCACATATCCTTAACAGCCTACCACTTTTACTCTCAAAGAAGTGAATGAAGTCAGCAAGAGAAATAGAGAACAGATAGTTCTACAGACTAGAAGTTTTTCAGTGCAGGGACTAACTTGTTAGTGCTCTTCACCTGTATTTGTGTTGTGCCCAGCACAGTAGGTCCTACTACCAATTAGAGCCCATGGGTGGCTGCTGTAAGGGAAAGGCAGAACAATGGAAAATGATAATAGCACTGGGGTAAGGAAGGACAGTATGGGAAAAAAAGAAAAGTGAAAGAAATTACTTTTGAGGAGATGTTAGAGGAACAGCAGGAGGGTGCTTAGCACTGCTTTTCCTGTGTGCCATTTTTGGTGCAGAGAATAAAATAGTAATGCCTGTGTATCAGTTTCTCTTTCTTGCTAAGCAGATGAAATCTCTAAACAGCCAAATTATTCCTTTAGCAAAGAGTTAGAGATTTGCGCAGACCTGACATCAAGCAACTAATCTTTATTCCTCACTATGACCATACGCAAAATTTTGTCTAGCCTACAGTTTGGCTTTGCATAGGCTAGACAGCTATGCGAGTGAGTATCTGCTGGTGCAATAACTTCTGCCAGAGTGATTAAGAAAGAAAAAGGAATAAAGAAGAAACACTGTAATGCTGCAGTCTCAGATCTGAATCTTTTCTTCCCTAGTTATACTCATTGTCCTTATGTTGCATTTATGTTAAGTTGTAAAACGACATGGTACCTGATATTCCTGCACTGCTGTGCAGACAACTAAGCCTTAAAACACATTCATTTGTCGAACATGGCATGATACCACAAATAATAATTATGGCACTAATTCATAAAAGATCACACAGCAAGCACTAGCCCACAGCAATGAAGCATTTCATTTCCTAATTTTGTTTTTTTTTTGGTTTTGGGTTTGTTTTTTTTTTTTTGGAGAAGCTATATGAAATAACCTAAATTAAAAGCTCTTGATGAAGGAAAAAGTAAAACAAGAACCTTAGACAGGACTCATGAGCTATTCAAAGGATGGAAAAGAAAAATCCAAAGCAAATGGCACCATAGTGAGCAATGTGAAACCATTTATTTTTTTTAACTTAAAATGGCACTCAACTGATCCTTCTGTTTGCTTACTCTGGATTTGCAAATTGCCTTAGCTGCACATGGTTTCACATTAGGGTCATCAATCCCTCTTCATAAATTCTTTTTTTCCTCATTTGATGTGATTTTTTTTTTTCTCTGCTTATTGGACTGGGAGTGGGAGGAACAGAAGTTAGGCTCTGTAACATCTCTTCAACATTTTTCAAATGGGCAAAGATTTCATCTTGCTGAGACAGAGAGAACATGAAAATTTCTGCGTATAAGGTGCAGAAATAAAGAGCAAAAAACCCACTTTTTAGGAAACTGAATTGGGATCTTCAAATCAGCTTTCAATTCTGCTTTTAAGTACTTGTTACCTGTTAATTTAAAATCAATCCCTCTTTTTCTCAAGCACTGATGAATCTGTATAGCGAGGCTGTGAGGTAAAACATGATGGTTTTTCCTTGGAACTGTGCCACTTGAGAGGTGCTAATGGCAGAACTTGACAAGAAAATATACATTTTCAACATGGCCTCATTTTTAGGGTGGAATATCACGTAAGAAGTGGAAGAGCTGATTTTCACTGAAGTGTTATTGGACCAGCATGAAATATTCTACTTGAAGGGAAGAAGAGTTTTGTCTGAGATCAAGTATCATTTATGAGCTAACAATGATTTATTAAGCTCTTATCAGAGATTTCTTGACCTTTCTGTATCCAGTGCCTACTGACTTTCTGAAGTTGTTTAAGGAGCATTTCAGGTCCAAGTAAAATTTATGAGCAGATAGTATAAGTTCACACAGTTCTTTTTCACAAGTTTGGTGATCCTGTCATATGAGATCAGCAAAGCCCTTTTCTGAGACAGAGAAAGGGAGAAACAGAATTGTAGTGACAACCTGACCCAGATGAGGAAAAAAAGAGTGATCAGATAAAAAAAGTATTCTTCTCTGACTGCCTTACTATTTTTGTCTGTGTTGTGGTGGCCTTGTATAGTTTTGTTTTGTGTAACAGTCCAAGTTTTGGGGCTGTATAAAAAATAATGTGAACAAAAATAAGGAATAAAATCAGTCCTTGTTGCATACGGTAACTTCCTTTCCCTTCCTAACTCCTATTAAATAAGTGTCTAGAAATGCTGTCTTTCCATAGTCTTTTTAAAAGCTTTAGAAACTTTAAACTTTCAGTTATGTAAATCAGTAATAGTCAGGCACTCACAGGCACTCATTTACTGACTTGTCTTGCTGTCTTGGCAGGTTTGCTGCTGCTGGGGGCTCTGATCTAGGATGTTGTTGAGGCTTGCCCACTGCTATTGCAGGGCTCTCATCCACATGGACACCAGTGATGCTGCTGACAGAGATCTGGAGCACATAAAGAGTAACTACACGGCTCTGGGAGCTGATAAATGGGTCTGTCAGTCCACTCAGGCATTTTTATGATTTACAGTGTGTCTCCACACTAGACCTTTGAAGGGAATGGGTAAAAAGACATGGGCGTCACTGGCTTGAAACTCCACATCACCTCACTCATTTGAATTTTACTTTCTTCATTCAATGGAAGTGAATCACTCAGAGAGGAGGAGACTGGGACTGTAAGAACATAATAATGTCACACAAATTGCATTCGTCCTTCTCTTCTGAACAGATCTGTGTATTTGATTGTAGTGGATTGTTAAAGAACATATGTCAAAACCCTCCAAAATGGGTTGAGTAAAACATAGGAATGAAAAGTCAGCATCTGGCGGAAGTTCATAATATCAGTACTCTCTACCACAGTAGACAGAACTAACAGTGCCAATGTTTTATAATTTTGCAAATAAATGTTTTTTAATCTAATATTTGTGAACATTTTGGGGAGGTGAATATTCCCACAGAATAGAGTTGTGCTAGGTATGCATAGGTCCATTTTTATTGTTTTCCTTCTACCTCACTTTCTCTTCACTTGCATGGCAAAATAAGAAAAAGAAAAGAGGCCTGGCAGAAAACAGAAGAAGAAATGATAGATAAACAAACTCCTCCTTCCCTCCAAATTTCAAAAAGTGACTGGTTGCTGTCTGAATTGCAGGATGTATGTACAGCCCTATTTAGAGAAAATGCCAAAGCCATGGCATGTAAGAACCCTGATCACAGACTAAAACATGAGTACCCCTTTGTCGTGCATCATTTCACAGGTGGAGTCCAGTGAAAATCAAATTATTTCACCTTCCTCCTTTGCATTCACACAAATACTCTGTTCCTTTCATTCTCACTCATTATGAAACTCTTCATAAAAAAGCAACAACAAAATTTCCCCATACTGAGAAGGAGGCAGTTGGATAACCCTAGTTCTCCATATTTAAACACACATTGACTGCTACTTGCAGAAACACTATGAAAGATGGTTAATCCATCATTGCTTTAAAATGCCAGAGAGAGTTCTCTGCAGGAAAAGTATCTCCTGGAAAAAGTGTGCAATGCCGTAAATGGCTATCTTAGATTTAGACATCAGGAATGATATACAGAGGCACTTCTGAAAAATCAAATAATACTTCTAGTATTGCCCTACTGCAAGACTAGAGGCTGGCTTTTGCCACTAGCACAGTGCATATACTGCTACAAATGTATGCTGCAGGGATTTTCTTATTGTCTATAATATTGATTTTTTAGATAAAAATTAAGAGACAGACCAGTGAATTGTGACATGGCTGTGACACCATTGACTTTCTCTAAAAGCTCTATTTATGGCTACTTATGAAAAGTCTTTGATAATCTGCATATTTCTCCACTTTATTATATTGCAGTGCTAGCACAAATATTTTAAAAAATCCATATTACCATGATTGTAAAAAATGACAGGATTTGAATGCAGTTTGATGGACTATTTATTATAGAGAAATACACATATGGCTAAAAAAATGGGATCATAATATCTAATTCTGTTCATTCAAGTATTTAGTTTTAATTTTGTATTCCGGAGCTGTATTCATAAGTATTTTTCTTTATGTTCTTCTGCCTGTGTTTTTCGTAAATGACTGGCAAAAAAGTCATAGGAAGGAGCCTTCAAATAATAGAGTCAATTTTCCTTTAGCAGAAGTAATAACTTGCACATCCCAAACATTTTCAATACCTTAACCTAAGCTAATACAGGTAAGACCTCTTGAGAAAATACTGAAGAAGCCACAGTGAAGTAGCAGTCTGGACAAGCAGGTATTAATCATTATTTTCTCTTCCCTCTGTTCAAGTGATATTTTGAGGAGGTTTATGAACATTCAATGCAATTACTTCATAGAGGAGTTATCAATCAATAGACATTGCAATGCCCTCTTGCTATAGCCTCCTGAGGTACTCCTCTTTCCAGTTTCCTCAGATACATCTCTCACTAAAGGAAAAAAATAAACCTATATTTAATTAATTTTGAGCTGCCTGCATAAGATCAACATGCACAGTAAAAAAAAAAAGAAACAAACAACAACAAACAACAAACCTCCCTCCCATACTAGAGCTTTGTGTTGCCAAATATCCCACTTTATTTTTGTCTTGGGAACAGGCAAATGAAACCCAGCACCCAGGTCTAAGAAACGCCCTATTTCAGTCTTGCTAATTCCAGGTGTTCCAAGTTATGAATTTGTACATTCCTATGGCCACATGCACTTATAACCTTCATTAGGAAAATGTGATTATTTTAGGTATATAAGTAACTTTCTGTTTTTACTGTTTCCCTTTACACATTGAAATGTGGTCTTACTTTCCAGTTTCTGTCCAGACTCATGAGGTTTGGAAATTTTTGTTTTTATAAATGAGATTCTCATATCCACATGATCTAGGAGGTATGATATCAAAGCAAAAAGTGAAGCCATGAAACACAGTAAAATTGGTGGAGTCAATCACAGTACTGTCAATCAAACAGCAGATATGCTTGCAAAACTAAGTAGTGTGGTTTCCCAAATGCACTGAGGTTAACCAAAAAAGTGCGGTATAAATCTCTGGTGCTTTTAGGAATAATGCGTCTGGTCTGATTGCACTGTTAAGTGTTGCAGAACGCTTTGCCAAAATGAACAGATTTAAATGAAAGGCGGCTGTACAGGATTACCTAAGTGCACCCCTAGGGAAGGTAAAACAATGGACTCCACAAGGAGCGTCCTGTATGTCTAATACCCAACGTTTATAACCACAGAGAAGGTCTCAGTCTTGCCCTGTGACAGTCCTGATTTACCTGAAAGAAAAAAAATCAAAGTGATCTGCTAAAAACTGGCTCTGCAGAAAAGAGGAGGCTGCAGGTACAATCCAGAAGACTGTAGAGGTTTTGCCAGGGCTCACAGTGGCAAGCCTGGAGGCAGAGGTGGGACAAGGCAAGCCTGCCTCAGCTGTTATTGTGGAGTTCAGCTTAGGAAAAATAAATTATTCACCTTGGTCTTTCACTTCATGCTGATTTTATTGTGCTTTGTCTATGCCACCTGGCCAGTTGTCATAGCTCCAAAAGAAGGACCTGCACCTGAGGCTGGAGGGGCTGAACTCTGCAGGTGGGGACGGAGGAAGGTGCAGCCCAGCCTTGGATGGGACAGTAATGGGGGAGGTGGTTCAAGGCCCACACCCAGTGAAGATAAAGGGATGAAGTCTTGCCACTGGAGGGGTGTGTTTGGTGACACTCAAGGAGCAACATGCAACAACTACTGCACTTTTGTTACCAAATATTCAAAACTTTTGCAGATTACCATGTTTAACTTCCCTTCAAATATGAAGTTACCAAACTCATTTTGCTGATCCTCAGGTAAAACAGAGGAAAGGGTCAGAAAAGCTGTTCTTCAATGTGGATTTGATAAAACATTTCTTTACCCTTCAGGTAACCTCAATGGAGTCTTGTCCACAAGGCGCCCTGTAGTCAGCAGAGCCTAGTAAGCACAGACACAGAGATGCTGTGTTCAACATAGGCATAAGTGACCTCAAAAGAAATTGAATAGTGAAGTGACAATATTCAGTAAGGATATAAAAATCATCTTCAAGGTATTTAAAGAGTAGCAGAGGATTCTCATAGCATGGTGATTTAAAAAAATGGCAGATGACATTCAATATAAATAAAGTGAAGTACACGTAATATGAAATAATTCCAACAGTGACAGGTCCTCAAGAAAGAAATAATAATTTTGTGGAGACCTTATGGATGGTATAGATGGTTCTCTAAATATGTCTCATTGCTGCACATTGACCAAAACATGAGCAAAAATTCAGAAAATTTTAGGAAAGAATGGAGAACAAAACCAGAGGACACTGCTATGCTACTGTTGGAGAGAGGAGGAAGCACAGCTTAGAAGAGAGAGATTGCTGAAGGGTGATAATGATAAAAGTCTGTAAACTCACAGGTGATACAGCCAAAGTGAATATCGAATCAAAAAAAGTCACAAGAAGAGCTAGGGAGCACCAGTGAAATTATAATGTAATTACCAATTAATTTCTAAAAATCATCAGTGAGTTTGATATGCAACAACATATAGATACTCTTCTGGTCTGCAGCCTTCCCATACTTGAAGCTTACCGACCAACTACAGAAAAATAGCTCTGCAAGACAGGAAGCCACATCTCTCCCTGCAGGCACAGATGTGTGCCTGGCCTTAAAGTCAGTGTCTTCACCAGAGGTTTAGCAGGTAACCCAGAGTAATAGGTATGGGTTCAGAACGACCATCTCCCCAGGCAATTTGCAATGGTTCACTGGTCCTCAGCCTCAGGCACCTACCCTTCAGCACTCCTGGGAAGGGAGAAAGTGTAGAGAAAGAGAAGGACTCTGAAACAACCTGCCAGAGATCCAGGAAATTAGTAATAATTGGGATAGCTTTCTGCTAGCTGTTTTCTCCCAGCTAGAAATGCTAGCTCTCTGCTTTCTGCCTTCTCAGGCAACATAGCAGCAGACTGCACAAAAGTTCCTCAAGGTTTTTTTGGAGGTTGTTTCACCTTCCCAAGCAGGAGGAAGGGAGAAACTTGGCACAAGATTCCCAGTGTTTGCCAAGGCAAATTTTTGGATACTTTTAGTCTCAATGAATATCAGCATCAGATTCCTTTGTTAAGAAACAAGGACTGTCATTGTGCTTGTATAATCCATCTGATTTGTAAAAATAATTCTCTGTATGCTGAAAATAATTTTATTTTCCAACACACAATCTAACACAAAGAAGCCTCTGACTTAAGTTCCAAAGTAGGAACTTTTCAGCTATAGTTTTGCTCCAGTTATTTAATTTGATGATTATATTAAAATTCTTATTAATAGCATCTGCATTTAAGATGTCAGTTTTACATGTATGTAGAAGTCATTTATCTTCTCCTTAAATTGTAGAAAATCAGCAATTCCGAGCAAGAAATAAAAAGTGTCTAATAATCACAATGCCTAAATACAAATAAAAATCCTAAATCAGAGGTCAGAATAAAACTTGTTCAAGGGGCAAATAAACATAGCATTACAAAAACATAGGATAATTTGGGCTGGAAAGGATCTCTGGAGAACATGTGGAGCAATATTCTGTTCAGGGCTACCTTCTTACCTGGCACTGGTTGTCAGGGCTATGCTCTTATGCCCTGATCAATCTGGTTTAATATCACCAATCACTCAGGAGAACTGTACTGATATTAACATTAATAGATTATTAAAAAATAAATCAGCAGGGTAGATGAAATTCAATATAAATAAAGTGAAGCAGATGGAAAATGCAATACGTACACAATGATGGGTGCATAAATACCTCAGTGCAATGGTAGGTACCTAAAACAAGTGGGTCTAACTTGATTCTAGCTCATCTCCTCTCTGAAAAAAAACTTTAGAACAGTATGGGCTGTAAATGAGCTACGTACCACACGGGTCTTTTCTGATTAAGCTTTTCAAAAGCACTAAAGCCTGGACAAATTTCAGGCTCTCTGAAATGTCCACTAGCTTCCCACTGGAGTATGATGCTGGGTAACACTGGACGTTCAGCAATATTTCAGTAGGGGGGAAGACCATCTTCGCAATTTACAAAGGATCCATTTTGTAACTGTAAGAAGATTTTGGAATGAGTAATGTAACAAAAGTCTTTGCTATATACCAATAAATACTGTGCAAACTCCAACATGTGTTTACTTTTAGGGCATTGTTTACTATTAAATATTCATATGAGGTGACTACAAAGAAAGAAATAGCTGTAATGAATAGCTGCATCTTCAGAAATGATCATAAGAATGTTAAATGCTATTGTTTAATGCAGTCAATATCCGTTAGTACTTAATAATATCAATCTAATGATTTCCAAATGAAATTACGATAATTTCAGAAATTATCATTTTAAAAGAGAGAAATTATAGCAGTAGAAACACTGGAAACAGAGCTCTTCCAGTTTGAATACAAATCTCTGTCTCACAAGGCAGGAGAGAGAGAGATGGGATAAAGCTGTGTCATGCAGACTGACTGTACAGAAACACTAACATGGCCAAGGCAGACAGCCGTGCTTTGCCACCCCTCACATAAGGCTGTAAGGCTGTAGTCTCTGTAGTCAACCCATCTCAGAAGGAAAGGAAAACATGTACAAACATCAGAGCCTTCAAGTTACTTGCTACTTGGCTTGACGAACTGACATGTGGGGCACCCCACCATCACCAACACATAACCACTGATTAGGGGTGTAAAGTGTGAAATCTGCCTGCAACATCCCTGCCTCTGCCCTGAGCCCTGCCCACGCTGGACACGCAGCCCAGGCACACACTGCACCCATACGTGCTGCTGTACCCATGATCAGCGCTCAGCAAAGTGCTTCGCTCTGCTCTGCTCATCTCTGATTTACCCACCTCATTCACCCTGACAGTTGACAGGGATCCCACAATTAAAAGAGCCTCTCAGATCAGTCATTGCGTCTGAAGGCATTCAGTAGTCAATATTTACCAGCTGAGGTTGCAGAGGACTCATGGTATTTATTCAGCATTTACTGTAATAAGAGGTGATATTTAATGCCCTATTGATCACTGCAGGTCTCATTCTGAAGAGAGGGATGGTATCCTGTTTCACTGCTTTCAGCCCAGTTTGAACATTGTGGCTTTAACACTCAAACACACGGATCCACGGGTGTGTGTAATACACTGAATACAGCAGATCAGCCCTGCTGCAGTGAAGCTGGAAAATGCATACTCTTCAGGCAGGAAAGCTGATGAAATTAGAGACTTGATTTTTTTTAGCTCCACCAATACAGCATGAAGTTTACCAAATCTATCTACTAACGTGGGTTCATTTTTATTGCACTGAACTAATGTAGGGCCTTGTCCTTATTCCGTGTATCAGTGGGAGGGTTTTCATTGGTCTCAGCAAGCACTAAATCCACAGTTCCTACTGTGCCTTTCTCTGCCAGAAAAAAGCCGCTGCAGATATCATTCTGCAAAGGAGGCTGCGGGGCTTGGCATAGCATCTCTTGTGATCAGCCCAATATGAGAGAGCAGTTCAGCTTATAAAAACAACCCTCCTGTAACACAAGGATCATTTTGTATGTGTGTAAGCTTCAAGACAGAAAAGTCAACTTTCATCTGAAACCATGAGAAAGGAAGATTTTCAGAAATGAACAGGGGAGTTTTGCAGGATTCTCCATGAGAAACAGCTGTCTTTGAAAATGTACGCTCAGAAGTACGTGCTACTTTTTCCATTTTCTTTCTCCCCCTGAAGCTTTCCCTTTTGATCAAATTAATCAGCCATTTTACTAACAAACAGCTGTAGAAAATATCCTTACATTAATTTTCAATGTTAGACAAATCAAATTAATTATTTTTAACTTTCTCTCCTCCACAACCCTACCAAATTCTCTTTCAAAAATATTTTTATCTTTAGTATCTGTCTCACTATGTTTAAAACGTTCTGTTCTTATCCATCAGAATTTTATACTGGGGGTCTTACATGTCCACCTGTTTAGAAGTCAGTCATATAAGCAACCCTCTGAAATATTAAATGGGACTAGATGTGACCTGACAGTTTCAAAGAGAGCAAAGGGATTTTGCTTAAGCAATGCATTTATATCTCCTGCCAATTTGGAGCAAAGCTACCTCTTTACACTTGCCAAGTTATAAAAATGTTCAGAAGGACTTCTCTCAGCTCTGCTGATATAAACAACTGGAGTGCCAAGTAAAGGAAAGCAATTATTACAAGAAAACTTAAACCATCTTGTTGAACTGTAGAGTCGTCTCCCAAACAGGAGAGGCAGACACATTACCGGAGTTGTCTCAGTACAGACTGGATCAAGTATTTTCAGAGTTCCCAACAAGCATCAAACTTCCTTGATTGGGTGGCAAGTAAGGAAATAGCTTCGTACTCCCAAGTCTTCACTATCTGCCTGTCAGTGTAGCCTCATGTAAAGTATTGCGCAATTTGTTTCTGTAACACATCTCCTATATAATAAGCTTAGAGATGGAAGCTATCATAGAATCATAGAATCATAGAATGGTTTGGGTGGGAAGGGAGCTTAAGGATCATCGAGTTCCCACCCTCCTACCATGGGCAGGGACACCCTCCACTAGACCAGGTTGCTCAAAGCCTCATCCAGCCTGGCCTTGAACACCTCCAGGGATGAAGCATCCACAGCTTCTCTGGGCAGCCTGTGCCTCACCACCCGCACAGTAAAAATCTTCCTCCTAATGTCTAATCTAAATCTACCCTCTTTCAGCTTTAAGCCATTACCCCTTGTCCTGTCACTACACTCCCTGATGAAGTGTGCCCATATAAAGACCCTCTGTTAACGGGTAGTGAACAAGCACAATAATGAACTGTGTTGCCTTCTTCAGAAAAGTGGGCATCTCAGGACCTGCAGATGCATCTCATTGGGTCCCATGGACTTGTGCACCTTTAGGTTCCTTAGGTGGTCTGGCACCTGATCTTCTCCTACCATGGGCAGTTCATCATTCTCCCAGTCCCTGCCTTTAACTTCTGTGATTTGGGCAGTGTGGTTCGAGCCCCTTTCAGTGAAGACTGAAGCAAAGAAGTCATGGAATACCTCAGACTTCTCCATATCCTGGGTAACCAGGTCTCCCTTTTCCTTCTGGAGAGGGCCCACATTTCCCCTAGTCTTCCTTCTACCCCTGATGTACCTGTAGAAGCTTTTCTTGTTGCCCTTGATGTCCGTGGCTAGATTTAATTCTGTGAGGGCTTTAGCTTTCCTAACCTGATCCCTGGCAGCTTGGACAATTTCTTTGTATTCCCCCTAGGCCAGCTGTCATTGCTTCCACCCTCTCTAGGTTTCTTTTTTTGAGTTTAAGCTTGTCCAGGAGTTCCTGGTTCATCCATGCAGGCCTCTTGGCCTTTTTGCCTGACTTCCTCTGGAAGTGGGTTGCATCACTCCTGAGCCTGGAGGAGCTGGTCTTTGAATATTAACCAGCTTTCCTGGGCCCCCCTTCCCTCCAGGGTTTTGTCCCATGGTACTCCACTGAGCAGATCTCTGAAGAGGTCAAATTCTGCTCTCCTGAAGTCCTGGGTAGTCAATTTGCAATGCAGCCTCTTCACTGCCCTAAAGGTCTCGAATTCCACCATTTCATGGTCACTGCAGCCAAGGCTGCCCTTGAACTTCACATTCCCCACCAGCCCTTCCTTGTTGGTAAGAACAAGGTCTAGCACAGCACCTCTCCTTGTTGTCTCCTCTGTCATTTGGAGGAGGAAGTTATCATCAACAGACTCCAGAAACCTTCTGAATTGCTTATGCCCTGCTGTGTTTTCTCTCCAACAGGTATCAGGGTGGTTGAAGTCCCCCATGAGGATCAGGGTTTGTGAACATGAGGGTACACCCATCTGCCTATAGAGGATCTCATCCACTTGCTCTTCCTGGTCTGGTGGTTGGTAGCAGACCCCCACTACAATGTGCCCTGTCCCTGCCCTCCCTATAATTATAAAATATTTAGAAAATTATGAATATACTTAAAGTCATTACAAAATTTTCTTGTAACTGACAATCAATACTAGTATCTTAACTGACAATCAATGCTAGCGTTGCTCTTGGCAGTGAAGAAAGGTGGACGGGGAAATGTGCCTCCCAATAGACCACTAACACTTTCAGGCGTTTCATTGCCATCCTCCCTATTGATAACTTTTTTCTGAAGATTTCTGTAGCACTGCAAAAAGAATACATTAGTCTCTGAATATGACCACTGCTGGGTATATATCAGGGACACCCCACTCTATTGACAAAGTTTGCATTTCAGCAAGGGGTTTTCAGATTCTCTTGTGTCAATGCCGATAGCACCTTCATGGTGGTGGTCCTGACAGCCCTTATCTAGATTGATGAACAGATGTTTGATGGATTATTTTTTTAGTCCAATGTTAAATTATTCCTGAATGTAGTGAAGAAATCACCACTCCAGCAAGAGAGTAGGTTCATCTATCACTCAGTCACTTTTCCTACAACTCAAAAGATCACCTGCAGATGAAGGATGGATGCTGGTGAAGAAAGGTGGTGATTGACTTGTGGGCGGCCTTACTAGCTGGCAGTGAGGGTGGGAAGGTGAAAATAAAACATTCGGATGTTATTTAACCAAATATAATTTCAAAGTGAAAAATCAAAGTATTTCATTTTCAGTTTGTCAAAGCAAATTATAAATTCTTTCTTTCCACTTTTCAATTCAAATACTTTTTGGGAGATGGGAAACAAGAGAATTTTTGCTACACAATTTTATATACATACAGAAAGTTCAAAAGCCAGCTCATACATAAGCTAGGGACAGACTGAGGACGAGATGGCACGAGAACAAAAAGCATTGCTGCAGTTCTGCAGGCTTTTTAGAATAAAAGACTGGTCTCAATATGCGTAATTACTTGTTTACTTCAGTTAAAAAAAATGCAGTGGCATGTAAGATGGCCTCAAACTATGTCTAGTAGCTAACTACCACATCACTGGGTGCCTATCACCTGTTGGAAGGTATTGGAACAGTAATGTTGAACTGCTAACAAATAGTAATGGGGTTACTTCTTTAGCTTATATGCAATGAAGAATGCCCACACAGAATAAGGACTTAGCACAAATGTCAACCAAATCTAAAAGAGCAAGAAAAGTATATTTTCAAAAATGATTGTTAAGAGGAAAAAATTAAGAAGAAAAATAGATCATAGAATCACAGAATGGTTTTGGTTGGAAGTGACCTTTGAAAATCATCTAGTCCAAACCCCCTGCCAAGGGCAGGGACAACTTTCACTAGATGAGAAAACAATAAATAAAATATTGGAACAGAGACAGAACAAATGGGTTTAGGATTTCATTTCCCCATGGGAAAATCTTAAAGGAACTGTCTCTTTCTGTACACTATTCCTGAAATGAGAGCTTGGGAAAGTGTATATAAACTGTCAGAAAGGCATAACATTTCACATAACCATAACTACTGTAGAACACACCCCCATGCATTATTTTGCAGCACAGATGCTCCAAAAAAAACCCCTGAAAAACCCCATAATTTACTCCAAAACTGAAAGGGGGAAAAGTTGTCTCTCAGCTTTGAAGGGCCTTTACCCTGAACCCCTTCTAAGCCTCCACACTGAGGAGAACAGTCCCAGCACTTAAGATAGGAGCCCCTTCAAAGTTCACATGCACCTTTTGGATCTCCCAGAAGGCTGCTGCTAAGTGTTTTACACTGTTATTCTTTTAAAAACCTCTTTTCCCCAGAAGTAGTCCTTTTACTGTTTCTAAAAGAAAAATACTGAAAAGAGTATAGAATAGATAAGTTTTGACTATGTATGACCCTTCAGAGAAAGGAAACGAAACCCCTGAAAGTCCATGCCTTCTCATCAGCTATTATATACTTAATTAGTCAATTCACTCAGCTGGGCTAAGGAGGCTGATATGACCAGCTTCTCTAAGATGAAATGGACCATCTAATTATGCACTTTCATAGCTCATTATACCTCATTTTGAACTTGAAGCACAAATTAATTCAGAGGAATTCAGTGGCTGTGTTAAACTGGAGGCCATGTTATTTAGTTGTGGAAGTTCTCATTGATATTAAAAATGTGTGTCTCTGAATCTATCTTAAATCAATATACCTCGACATTTAGCATTATTATTCTATTTTTAACATTTTCCTTGAACCAGTTCTTTGAAGCTGCAGCCCGGTGTGTCTCTGTTGATGCAAGTGTGGTGTGAACATGCCTGGCTGCTGCAGAGACAGGCAGCCTCTGTACCCAAGGGCACCAATTTATTGTCCGAAAAGCAGCCACTACACGGCACTGGAGAAGAAAGGCCAAAGAGAAGGAGGGTGCAGGGGAAACAAACCAGGCATCTCCCTATGACAGTGCCACTCCCAGAGACATCCATGTTAGTTTGGTGCTTGCACAATGGGCCAGGCAGGTCTCCCCGAAAAGCCAGTGGGGTCGCCAGCCACCACCTGGCCCTTCCACTTGCCAGGTCGCTGACCCCCATGGACGGTATCCCTCAGTGGGGGAAAAAGTGACCTTCTCACCCCTTTGGCCCTTGCCCCCTGCTCAGGTGTGCTGTTGCGGGAAAGGGTCAGTCATCTGAGGAAAGGGTTGTGGGCAGCAGCCATCAACTGTGGGGCCACGAGTAGGCTGAGGGCTTGAAGAGACTAATGGACATGGAGGAGGATTGCCCTGCATGGCTCCCGGAGGAGGATTACCCTGCATGGCTCCCCCGTTGTGCTCCTCCACACCACTGTAAGCTGCAGTAGGGACCCTGCAGACACGAAGGGCAGATCCCTCCAGACCCAGGGATTTTGGGCCCAGAGATGCTGAGGGGTGGCCATGGGCTTTCTCCTTTTCCCAGCCGGTAGGGCAAGGCATGGCTGGCTCTGCTGAGCTGCCCAAGAGCAGAAAAGGGCCTACCTCTCCTGCTGCGGATGCCGAACCCAGCCAAGGGGGTAGACCCGCTACAGCCAGCTGGAGTGGGAGGGGGGCTGCGCTGGGCCGCCTGCTGCCGCACTGGTGGGTGGGGCCTGCTGCAAGCCAGCCGGCACCTCCGGCCCGGGCCCCAGAGCCGCTCCGGCAGAGTGAGGTGGTGGGCTCACGTCAGGCAACCGCCAGTGAAACTGATTTACCTCATTTCTGTTTAGGAACGTAGGAATATAAAACTGGATTTTTGTTATCATGACCAAAGACTTAGTGATACCAGATACTGAATCACAGATTTTTAGTGTAGTGGGAGAAGATTTGCTGAAAAATATATGAATGGATTGCCGCCCCATCAAGTAAATTAAATGTTTAAATGCAACTGAAAGCCCACATTGATTTATTTACCCTTTGCAAACGCGCACTTAAATTTACTCAATGTATGTAACGCTTAACACAATTTTCTACACCAGCTGAACTAAAAAATTACTTGTAGCCTTTTATTCCAACGGCTTTTGAGATGCAGATCATGTCTGGCGCGTTAAAGCCGGTTTACACTTCACACGCGCCTTTTTATATCAAATTAAGGCTGAAATAAATAAATCGGGCTTTCTGCGGCGGCGGCAGCGGCGGCGGC